>MU882605.1:0-13357 GCA_036418205.1 Ostertagia ostertagi
ACGATGAAACCCATCCATCAGAAGTCATGACACAGTGCCCAGTGATTTAGGAATGAATGAAATAAACAAAAAACAGCCGAATCAGATTATTAAGACCCCTTTCGCCTCAACGATTCGCGCGTTAAGTAGGTTCTCATCAGTGCTAACCTCTTCAGCAGTAATGCTCTCTCTGATAAATTGCCAGAATCAGACGGCGAGAGGGTGGGCGGGCAGCGGCGCGCATGCGCATAGCACATATACAGCTCTCCTAGACCGCCATAGGCATAGCCTTCGTCACAAAACGCATCGTCCCTCCTCTTCGAAGGGTCTGCCACCTTCCTATACAGGGGGGGGCAAAAAAAAGAGTCACTTTGCCTATGGCGCATATCATCAAACTTTTCGTCGCAAAGGATGCCGCTGTTATTGGGAGTTATACGGCGAAATTATTCCTTAGATGTCCCCCCATAAGCAGAATCAGGCCCACCTTCGCTGCGTTCACCGTCTCCAGAATATGACGTCATCTGTCATCACCGTCGAGCTTAAGGAGGCCTACAATAATCGCTCCATTCTGAAGCTGCTACATAAATTCTTCAATCGGATAACTGGTGAATGACTTCTTAGAGACACTAGCTCTGACTATGCAAAATGGCTTTTGACCAGCGTTTCAGAGACGTCGTAATCATCTATGGTTTCTCGACGACCCCGTTGAGCTCGTACCGCGAACCATGTTTCCGTGGGAAAATCTTCTGGTGTCGTCGGTTTAGAAGGCCACTATGCAATGTTTTTGATAGAATAGAATGTGCTCTTCAATATGCAATTGAGCTCATTCGGTTTGGTTTTGGCAAAGTGTAATTAATTCTGTTTTGAATGTGAGTAGGAGTGACTCTTTTTTTTTTGGCCCCCCCTGTAGGTATAACTTCGCTTTGCCTCGACCTTCCACCTTATCATGGAATCCTTATTTCATTGTTAATTTTTGAATATAAGTAGCGTGAACGTACAACGTGGAAGACATCGAGAACCGCGATTACCAAATAAAAATAAGGTTATTTATTCATCAAAATTCAACAGTAGATAGATTGAAATATCTCTGGAAGCCTAACTTCGTCAAGGCACTCTCGCAATCGAGCGAAGCACATTCATCTCAACGAAATGTATAACTAGCAGACGATTCGGTGACAGGAAAGAAATTGATGTCATCTGAAAAATATCTATGAAAAAATGGGAACAGAAATAAAAGCATAACAGTAGTGAGTTGAGGAAGATGCAAGGCAAGTATATATCTTTGGTATTGATTGTAAAGACACCACAGACTGGATTTGTCCAAATAATTTAGGGCAAAAACCACGATGTTCGCAAAAATTGCAAGTGTTTTCGTGCCGTGCGACGTTGTTTTGTGGGACTTTTATTGAAATGGGTTAAAATTTTGACTAAGTCCTTAGGCCGTTCAAATAAGGGTTAGGCTTAGAACATCACTGCACAAGTATTTCGTAAAGTGATTGCAAAGTTTTTTTGTTTCCAATCAAGTTTGACGATCAAAAGGTGCAAACTATAAATTATTTGCCTTACTGTTCTTACTTACTTTACTTTATTTCCTATTTCTTAACGGCGTTTTGAAAGAGGGAAGCCCACGATGAAGCCTGGTAAGGAAAATGCACCCTGTCGCTGGGCGGGATTAACATTTCTGTAAACAATGAGAATTTCAGATCTCTAGACATAAATACACAGCAGAACAATAGCATGTATTCACTACCCCACTCAACAATAGCCACCGGTCACTGAGCCAATTTCCCATAAGGAAATGAAGCTATCACTTCAGAACGAAGAAACAAGCTTGTATATTGGAGGTTAGAGGCAGGGCTTCAAGTTTGAAATAGAAAATTAAATAAATAAATGAATACATAAATAAATAAGTAAATAAATAACAAAGCTTAAATAACAGCAGACGATTAACAGAGCCCCAAGACACTCGTCCCCACACCTCATCGCTCTCTCCTTTTCACCACCCTCGCCCTTCTACTTACCCTTCTACCTCCAAAAACAGCTACAGTATACAGTAACCTCTGCAGCTGCATTTAGTGATGTAGCCGACAATATCGGCAAGCTGTTAAATGAAAACTGGCGCGAACAGCAACCGCTATGACGGGCGACAAGTCCGTCTTTGGTGGTTTCCCAGGAGGATCGCGATGGTGTTAGTCGAGGCGTCTATCGCCGAGCCTCAGCGGACACATCGCTCAGGCGGAATTCATTTTGTTTTGGCCAGCACATACCCACAACTGACTTCTAGTGTACACAACTCCTTCTCAGTCTCACTTGTTTTCTACTTGAGGAGATTCATCAACACCAGGAGAGGGGCCTTTGATAGAATTCGGAAAATATACGCCAAAAGCAAGTGGTTCGAGGGAAAATTATAGCAGCGTGCAATAAGTTGAGGCTCAAAGGCCTCGTAGAGGTTTTGTCTCAAAAAGTGAATGCTAGCTATTTCCTGAATATTTCAGTCGGTTTTCAACTATTATCCAGCCTCATCGATGTTAGGGTAAAGGCGGATACCAAGGGTGACGACGGGAAAGGAATTCTCGACGCCAACTGGATCTGATCGAGCCGTAGAGGTGTTTTCTGCTCCGTATAGCTCGCAATGATTAGATTTAGAACGAGCTCTAAGCAACGATTTGATAAGGCCGTCTACGCTACCTAATTACTATGGTGATAGGTATGTCGTGCCTAGGTTATAATCATATTTAAGCGGAATAGATTGAAGTGAGGTCCAGACAATCAATTGATCTAATTCAATGAGCGAATGAATAGGAGGTATTTCTACCTAAATGTCCGTCAATCTACGAACGTGGTTGCCCTCGGCTAGTTCTAATGTGTTACAAAAAGTGTGTCACAGTATAAAGATACTGCATGATTCACTGAGCCTTTAAGGTTTTTTAAGGTGACGTGAGGTGCAGAAAACGAGCATAAATCTTGCACCGCCTTTCCTCGAGGAGTCGCACATTTTATAACGTACCAGCCCGCTGATTGACAAATTTTGGCAAGACTTCCACATACATTGAGGAAGGATGGTATTGATCTTAATTGAAATGCTGGTTACGATTAATTGAGTGTGGAAGAAAAGCAGGTGTGCCTACTACAAACGGACGGCGGGCCCTCAAGGATGCGAGTAGAGACATGTACGGCGGCGAAGGGCGCGCCCATCGCTCTGTAGCTTCCAAAAAGATTTTGCCGCAATTAACCGTTGAGAAAGAAGGGTGGGCTTCGTTGGCCTGGACTGGGTCCCAATTTGGGTTATATCACGGACCATGTTTGAGATTAAGCGACACCAACTGCCACTTCACCAACTCCTTGCAGCAAATGAAATCTGTGTCTTCTTTCCTATCTTTCTTGGCGTGAGCACACTATATGAATATCTTTAAGGCTACCGCCAGGTGGCCGTGAAGCCTACCATCACCAGGGAGATTATCGATGAGTACCAAGTATAAAATTGCCTCTTTGGGCTCCAAAGTCTGAACACTGCCTCATGATTCAGATAGTCGGTCTTACACTATCTACCAGGGTGAAAATCGGTCGAGGAAACCGCAACGGCTCGTCGAGGATTTTCGCCTGTTCACTCGCGCTCTCCCGCGCGCACATTCACTCTCGCCACCGCGAGCCGTCTCACTCTCGACAGTACTCTCGCACAGCAGACAGCCATGGTCGAGGAAATCGTCGACCGTTATTCACCCTGCTATCTACTATAGCAATTTCTAGGAGCACGCCGACTAGGCTTTTCTAACACTACAGCCGGTGAAATGGTACAGGCTTACCTGCTGAACTGGTAAATTAAAACGCTGACATTAATCCCATCAAATGGTCTGGATGTACTCTACTGTTTGGAGTTTCCTATAGCCACTGTATGAGGGATAAATCAAATGATAACTGGTTGTCCAGCCTTCATTGGTGAATGAGTTAAATAAGAGAATAGAAGCAAATAGCTACCCCTATTTCGGAAAACGAGAAGAGCGTCGAGTGCAGACCACACACCACAAGTGACGACGGCCGAGAAAAGTGTTTTTTTTTGGCCGTCGTCACTTGTGGTGTGTGGTCTGCACTCGACGCTCTTCTCGTTTTCGAAATAGAGGGTACATTCAAGAGGTCGAAGAGCTAATCGAGGGTCTAAAAGAGAATTATTAGTGCTTGATAACAATTATGTAGGTCATTAGTTAATATGCAAACACTAGCCAATAATTGAAATGACTTGCTTATTGAAGATGTTAACAAGCTTTGTTAACGAAGAAATCCTCACAAATTGTTCAGAATAGTCGATATTCTAATGGTCGATGAGGGTAGGGGCGAATCCCATGAATGTTGGGTTTCAGCCCGATAGGAAGAGTGAAAGATCGTTTATCAAGATTCACCGATATTTTTCGAAAATTGTGGAGCAGACTGAACTCTTCTCGCTCTTTCCTTAGCCTCTGCCTTATTCCTAGAAGAAATAAAAAAGAAATGGAGTCAAAATAGAGCTCACTGTTTATGGGCGACACGGTCTGCCATGCACTTAATGTGTATTGATCGCAGCTTTTGGGAACAGCTATAATTCGATCAGGCCAGTGGTCTCAACCCTTGCTTGTGACGAAACGAATAAATTGCGGACAGATAATTTTGCACAAAATGTTTGAGTACTGACAAAAAGTAACACTTCTCGAATAACTCGTTATTGTTAATGAAGAATCCGAATCTAATTGCTGCCAAAATACTATTCCCTATTGCGAAGCACAAAATCCCTAGACGAGCCATACAAGAAAGGTTTCTCGTATTGGCTCGTCTGGGCGCACACTTCTTCTGAGTTGGATCTCCCTGCAGTACATGGCCCCTTTGTGAACTACCTGAGTAATGCATACGAGACGGCTACAATATGCAAACATATGCATAGCGTTTTCTCGAAATTATCTTCGCTAGAAGGTAATTTATAGTTGAAAAAACCTACGGTTGAAAGAATAACAAGACATCCCTGCACTGGAGGAAAGTTCCAGAGCACACGCCAGTGGAAATTTCAGGCTGACAACATCATATGAACGAAGAAAGGGGAAGAAGAGGAACACAATGAAGTGAAAAACGTGGAAATCACAAATCATAAACCTAAGAAGAGGAACGAAATAAAAAGTTGTTGAATTAGGTATAAACGGGCCAAGTAGGGAATGTGCTCAGTGGATCACGGTGATCCAGCAAAATCAATGTTTACCGGCCATTCTCTCGATGATCAATCGAGAGGCGAAATAAGTGCCATTCCAAACCGTGTGCAGGTAATTAGGAGATATCGATACAAAAGTGATTACGAGAAAGAGCCTACGTAGCTCTAAAAATGTCCCGGTTTCTACGCTTCTTCCTAATTTCACTCGTTTTTCCCCATTAAGGCCAATGTCAGACTTTGCGAATCGCGCGATTCGCTAGCGTCCGCGGTCGCGTTGCGGTACCAGCCAATTGAGTGATTCACTGGCCGCGACGCGACCGCAGACGCTAGCGAAATCGCGCGATTCGCAAAGTCTGACATCGGCCTCAAGCCGGGCGGAGAGTCCCTAGCATTAATTGATGCCAGCTTTCTGTCTTACAGAATTGTGGGGATACAGAGTTAAACTTTTAACTTCATGAGTAGGCGGGTCAAGCCAATTGCTGCCGCTCAGCGTCTTAGACCGCTTTCCAGGCCTATTACCGGAGGTCAGGCTAGCAGTGACTGCGCCCCAGTATTTCTGGCTCAGAGGAAGCATTGTGTTAGCATGGAGGGCTCCCTGAGGAAGAGATTTGCTTATACGGATGCTGCTCTTTCAATTAGTAGTTCATTTGGTACGATGAATCCGATCTCAATAATAAATAAAACTAAAAAACTGTAGTACCACGAAGAGAATAAAGATCAGAGAAGGTACCTCAAAAGATTGACGGACATGAATGAAAAACTGCTTTGAAGGAACACTGCTTTCATCGGATAATTGAAACACCTGAGTACTACCTAATGAACCACCCGAGATGATGAATTGAACTAATAGACGAGCGGAAGTTGACAGCCGTTTTCTCAGCTGTCATGTCTTCAATGAGGATAATGGTGAATAGAAGTTTTGATGAGAAGCTGCTGTTCTTTCTTGATGGCCAGGGCCAATATAAGAAAAGGGGTTTACACTGCCTAGCACTCCCTGATAAAATGATGAATAATAAAATGGGCCCAAATCCATTTTCAAGGGGTCTGAACATGAAAAAAAACAGGAGTGAAGGAGTACTCAGTCACACAACGATTTCAGAATGATTCAAGTGAGTGTACGATGAACTAACTGAACCCGACAACAGAAGGTGGCTGGTAACCTCTAGCGGAATCACATCGTAAAGATGATGGAATGTAGAACATCTCTTTTTTGCTGTTGCTTTGAAATTTATTTCCAGGAAAATGAAGCGTCGTAAACAGATTAATGAAGCCCATGGGCATAGTTTGTTATCTTGTAATTTTACAAATTTGCGACACTACGGTCATGCAACCGTATGGCTAATAGACAGAGAGGCCCGTAGCGCGGCGAGAAGGCAGAGACGCAGACGGTCACCGGACGAGTCCCAGCGCGCGCTGTGTGGTGTGGAACGTCCTATAGAGCATTGTGTTTAACTTGTGAAGAAAATCCCGCTGTACGCGCTGCGACTTGGTCCGCCGACCCGTTTGCGCCTCTGCCTTCTCGCCGCCGCGACGAGCCTCCTGTCGGGTACTCCAACTGCATACATCGGACGCGTGTCCGACTGTTCACGCGCGATCACTATACCCTTGGGTGTTACGCAGTAAGGGTATGTTGGGGAAAGTTACTAGGGCCTTGCAGAATCTCCAATTTCCTGTATTGGTGAGGAACTTTCGGGATAATGGGACATCCCGTTCTGCTTTAACATCCACCAAAATACGTGCTGTTCCTTGTGCGAAGATACGAATTACCTCAAGCGAATGATCTGTCACCCATATGTGACCCCCTACTGGAAGAGATCAGGCCAGCTATTTATTTGGCCATCACATTCATAGTAATTCTTTATCTGTCCGCAGGAAGAGGAAGCCCACGAAATACAATAAGACCCAACAGATACCAGTCGATCTCAAAGGTAGTAAACTCTCACAAAAGAGGTAAGTGAGAGTCGAAAAGGATAGATGAGCCAACAGGAATGTTCATAGACCTAGTGGAAATCGCGACGCGCACTACACGCGCTGCGGCATATGCGATTCCGCGATTTTGCCATTGCACAAAAATTGGATCGTCCACAAGGTCAATACATATTTACTCCACACTCGAGCTGCAAGCAAGATGCAAGGTAAGCGCAAAGTAAGACCACGGCTTCAGCAACAGACAAACATAAAGCGCATGGAGGACAGGATGCAATACCGCGTGTTCCACCGATTTTGCAATTACGACATTCCAGATTACGGAAGGTATACTTTACCCATCATAACGAAGTTTTTAAGCTTGAAAACGTTTGAGTTCAATGAACTGTGTGAAGTGCGCAACGCATTCGAGCTTCTACGAATGTACTGAATTTGAGACGAATAGATTTGTTATAGATGTTCAGCAGCTTATTGGGGGGGCTATAGCCTTATCGTGCATGCATGTTATTGCAAGTTTACTTTATCTCGATATATTGTAATTGGGGCGGAAGTGGTGTAGTGGCAAGTGGCACGCTTACCACGCGAGCGGTCCGGGGATCAAATCCTGGGTCGTGAGTCGCCCGGGCCAACCAAGCCTTCCATCCCTCCGGGGTCGGTTAATTGGTACCACTTGTCTGGGAGGATAAAAACACTGACTTGTACATCGGCTGGCCCCGCAAGTCATTGTATAGGCCACATCGCATTCAAACGCCACTACGAATGTACAAATGGAAGTAGAATGCGTGCCGCATCCCAAAAAGGGATTGATCAACGGCAAATGCTTTATCCTTTATCTTTTATCTTTGTCTCCGAAAAAACTGACTGCTCTACATTCGAACTATTTCCAAGAAATGATTGTCGGATCAGAGATTAAGATTTCGTTAAAGAGCTCTACCTTTAACAATTGAATGTAGCTTCTCAAATAAGTACTTGGAGTATGCGTAGCCAAACCAAGAATCACATGAGCACCAGGAAAGCTATCTGGCGAAAGCCAGGTTGATCACATTTACGATGTAATCTAGTATATTCGACTTTATTAACTACGTCAGAATAGCTATATCTCACAACAATTTTCGTTGTAAAAGAGTTTTTGCAGTTGTCTAGACCGCGTTTTTTTTTTAGGTAAAAGGCTTATCAGTCCCTTTTCTGGATGCGCCATGCATTCCACTACAAAAACATTTCTCATCTAAATAAGCATGCGCCTGGAGAAGCTCGTTTAGGGATGAGATGAGGGGCCCATGATGGCTGTTGCAGCGCTACGTGCGGCTGAACCTTGTCAGCCCTGCTTTGAATCTCAGTGCCATTGAATACCATATTTTTCTCTGGACCAATGCCTTTTTGAGATTTTTCAGCTTCAGTCTAGACCTTCCGTTCTGGGTGTATTCGCTCAGCAGCATCACTATTACTATCCGGTATTATAAGATTGTAATGCGCCTTGTCTAATATCACGAAGTTCGGCATTACTTAAAAAGCCGATTGGGAGGCCGTTTGTTCAAGTATGGGAGAAGTAGATGGATGGAAGAAGGAGACGGATGGGGGTAGTGCACATACGAGCCAAGCTGAATCGCGTACGGTTCAACTAATTTTACCTGAAGTGTGCGGAGTCCGTTGTGGCAGCAGCGTCTCCCTACGCATTAAGTGTAAACCGTTCACGGGCTTACTCTTAAGATACCCTGAAGTTCGAGAGGTACTGATGGTATCGACGATAAAAAGGTATATCCTTCTCATGATAGGCAAAATAATGATACCACACAGCGACGGAGGAATGGTTGAGCCGGATAGATTCGTTTGCGCGGCTTGCATGTGACCGTTGTCCCCGCCACAGTAACACTACTACTTCCTCGTTTTGTTATTCATTATTTTAAAGTGGTTGTTATTTACTATGTAATACTCAAAACTTGGCAGGTACAAATAGTGAAATACCTAGAGGCAGACCCATGCAAGGTATGATCCAAAATAGTATGCCATCGTCTCTTTTAGGAATAAAAAGGATAAAGGATAAAGCATTTGCCGTTGATCAATCCCTTTTTGGGATGCGGCACGCATTCTACTTCCATTTGTACATTCGTAGTGGCGTTTGAATGCGATGTGGCCTATACAATGACTTGCGGGGGCCAGCCGATGTACAAGTCAGTGTTTTTATCCTCCCAGACAAGTCTGGTACCAATTAACCGACCCGGAGGGATGGAAGGCTTGGTTGGCCCGGGCGACTCACGACCCAGGATTTGATCCCCGGACCGCTCGCGTGGTAAGCGTGCCACTTGCCACTACACCACTTCCGCCCTTTTAGGAATACACCTTGGAACAAAATTCGGGTAATGTCGGTGGTTACTGCTCCCTCTAGACTTACCTCTTGCCATTACCGAGTTTTTCTTGTTATAGTAAAGGTTTTTGCAAAGACTGGTTGTCGTCCATCGTACAATAATATTATGTTATGCAAACGACTCGAGAACGATTGCCCTAGTTGGTAGCATTATAGGTTATTCGCTTATTTTATGAGGCTCATTTAGGAACCAGGTCGATGGCATTGCCTCCTGTCAATGATTTTGAGCGTTTGTGGGCATTGTCGTTCTTCGATTTTCGTTCTTTTTCCTAACACAGGATTGGTAAAAATAGAAGGGGTATGGTGTAGATAATATCTTTCGCCATATTACATATGATACACCTTTACGAAACCATGGCACCATAATAAAGCTCAAAGCTGCGTGCTCACTCTGTCTTCTGAAGTACTTATCCCCTTCTATTACCAAAGTCTTATTGATTTATTGCAATATGGATGTCGCTTGTTCATACTTCTTCCTACCAATCAATTTGGAATCTCAGGCGGTAAAAGTGCACTCCTATGACTGAAAAGGAAATCTCACAGTATCCTTCAATGATCACTTCATCCCTTATCTCTTCATTAGCAGATTCTTTCAAAGTTATGTGACCAAAAATTTTCGTAATGCGAGCACAGGCACGCCGAGTTCAAACACAAAGAGAGCAACGCTGCATGAATGGTCGCTTCGGTTTACCAGCCTTTGCAGGGAAGCGTAGCATGCCAAGCGTGAGCACACGCCAGCGCCTTCCACCGTTTTCGGGACAGAGACCAAAAATTTTCAACAACAGAAAGAACTTCCAAGTCCGTGAAGGAAGAACGCTCTAAAGTAAGCGCGTTTCAAATCGGACCCTTACGCCAAACTCGTTGCGTGAACTCGCCGCATAACCTTTAAGGGTATACGTTTCTTCAGCAGGCACTCACAAAGGGATTGACACCCACCCACTTCCACCGACACATCAAAGGGATTCCACCGCTGTACCACTTGCGCCTCTTACATTAACATGGGGCAACAGCCATCGAACTGGATCTCAGTTTTTTCTGTAGAAAATGTCTCATCAGGGAACTTTTTTGGTATGCCGTTCAGGAAATGGTAGTTTATTTCCTCAGGATAGTGGTTTCTCTGTCTGCCATGAAGAATTTCGCTCAGGAGTGTTCTCTGGTGTCTGCCAGTGAAAGAACCATCTAAAATCACTTGCAAGGGGGGGCGTCCTCCAAGGCAACAGTCGCCGCGTTTTGGAACGGTATTTCTGCATGTTGTTACGGGGACGATGTTAGACCCCAACCATGTTTCGTTTTTTCGCTGAACGTTTAGTAAATCAGAAAAGTATCGAATGACCCTTGAATAGTTCGACCCTTGCGGCGAATAAATTTTGCCAGTCAAATGTTCCGCAGCACTTGCTGGCCATCAAAATCTTTTGGCAATGAATATATCCCATTGAGCTCTAGCATTTAGCGCGATTTGCACCAACCTGTCGGCGATTGAGATCCCAAATTGCAACATGAATTCCGCCACGCGCGGGATCGAGCCCAACAGAACAGTTATGCTAGTTGCTTGATACTGATGCGAACCGTTCAGGCGAGAATGCGAAACATGTTTCTGTTCCCTACAATATGTACACGTCCCTACAATATGCAAGAAACCGTTTTGAAAAGCGTGGCTTGTCCTGAAAGACCCCCCTTGTTAGATGCGAATGGCAAGGCGAACCGTCATGGTTATTTATTTATTTATTATTTATTATTTATTTATTTTATTGTATTTATATTATTTATTTATTGATTATTTTTATTTACACCAGCAGATTTTTTTTCGTTTTTTAGTTTTTTGTGTGAATTGAGGATTGCAACAACGGATCTAACAAGTTAGAGTTTAAAAGCAATATAATGAAATAAGACCACAAGAACTCACCAAAAGTGAGGAAATTTAAGGTGGCCAGGGACTTACTACCTCATGAAAGTATCAAATATTCATCCGGCTTTTGCTGGTCTCCAAGAAGTTCTTTGTTTAATTTATAAGGTGGTCAATGTTGGATCCACCCGGATGAGCCCAGAACCAAAAAAGACGAATTCGGCCTTCGGAACCCCGAAAAAAAGCCACTGATTCGACTCACGGCTAATGATCAGTCGAAGTGGGTGAATCAGATCCTTCCTTTGATCCACTGACTATGGACCTGGTAAAGGTGCTACTGACGACTGCGCCAGCTCAGACGATTCACAATTGCCGTAGGTTCTAAGCTTTTCGCCCAACAATGACTTGAAGGCCAATATCAGGTAGATCTCCATTACCTACTATACATATACATATACTCGTCCGGCAGCTACTTCTTGATGCCTGAGGTCGCAAAATTTCAGCGGAACGCAGTTCCTCAGAGTTCAAGTTGAGAACTACCCGCTTAGAAATCCTGTTAGTGTAATCCTATAGAATGAGAAATACTGAAAGTCAAAGGAAGGTTGCCCAGTTATTTATAGACAAATGAAGAAAATTCCCAGTCTCGAAGGTGCATTGAGATTAATCGGTTTGTTATTCAATGGGTATGTTTCGTAGTTACTCAACAACACTTGTCAACTGTCATCCCAGCTTTGTTTTCAGTTTCACTCCAGATTTCCCTGCAAACGACGTGAATCGCCTGCTCGCCGGCTGCTGAAGAACCTGCGTTCCTCTGAAAACTTCCTTCATCTGAGTACCTACTCGAACAGGGCCTTTGTCAATAAGGCTCTGGGCTGACCATTATGTTCCTTGAATGCGAAGCTGTAGTGTTCCTCGTCGGAGTAGCCATTTCTTCAAAAGGTTTCTTGGCTCTATTTTTTCCTGTGATTTCTGAAGCTTTCAGTGCTGTCTAATATGCTCTTCTCTGAATTTTCAGCTGACTCGATAATTATTAGGAATGGTTGCAAAAATGATGGAAAGCCATGCAGTATAGCGCTGGAGACGCTAGCAGGAAAGCCTTGATCTCGTTTTTTATTTCCATATCATGTTGAGGAAAAAGTTTCTTTACAACCACTGAACATTCGAAATTCATGCAAAAGTTTCATAATATTTTATAAAAATAAATTTAGACGAAGACAACAAGCGTTTTTGAAAGTAGGGACTACCATTCTCTATGAAATCTGCCATCAGCCTGCAGCCTTCGGATTTGTTCAAGCTACCACTCTATCGCTTCCAAAGTGAAGAGATTTTGGCACGCCTCTTGGATCATGGAAAAGTTCAAATCTGCTTTCCTTAGATTTAAGATTCATGCAATACAATGAGCTTTGCGATAAAATTTCTAAAAACGCCTCTTCCGATATTCTCCTGGGCTGGCAACGGTCGCCTAAAATCGACATAAAAATTATATTTTTCGTGCAAGTGAAGGAACTTTTCCACAACCTATCACATTCCCTACTAAGTATTGTAGATGGGTAAGTAAAAGGACACTTTCAGGTAGTTCCGAACACGATTGTAGAGTTTTTTCGACAGCTGCCCGAAGATGCTCCACGAATCGCGATGACCAAGCGAATGAGGTGAGGTTCGTTTCGAGCAATCCTGAAGTTTTGCATACATCGCTTGCCTTTGTCCTGCCATTTTCGGGCTTTCACAACCATTGATTACGAGTAACAACGGCGGGTTCGTACCTGGTCCGAGTTGTCTTAGAGGAGGGGGGGTCGTAACCACTTTATAGAAGGAAATTTTCCGGAGATATTTACCGTTTCAGAGTGACTATACCCCTCCCCCCCCCCCCCCCCCGCTCGACGGCATTTTTGGAGGAAAAAGTGGGCGGGGTTTTGATGGAAGATGGAGATGGTGGAGGTAGGGAAAAGGGGGTCGTATCAAATCCACCTTGGGGGAGGGGGGTCGTAAAAAATTTTCGAAAAGTAACAACGATAGGACAGACCCTGCTGGGAGCCTTTAGAGGCCCTTAGAAATCCTCATCGTGCGTTGCCGCGCCGGC
>MU882606.1:0-25705 GCA_036418205.1 Ostertagia ostertagi
AAGATCATTGGGCCAACCCCTCCCAACCCCAGGGTACACCCATCGTTGCCGTAACTGCCATTTCGCATCCTGCTTTGCTCTACCGTTTTTTGTTCTTCGCCACTGCCACGTCGATTTTTACACGCTGATTTGAATTTAACCCCGTATTTAGCCTTTTTTTCCTATCGAGAAATGCATCTTTAATGACGCCGAATTTGTTTAACATTTTTACCGCCGATCTCGAGATGCTCTTCATTCGCAGAGTATTTTTATCATCCTTCTCTTTACCAGTTTTTCTTGCTGCCTGTTTGATTCATTAGCATACGAATAGGCTCGTTAACTGAGTGAGTGCATCAGTCGGCCTTCTCCTCAGTTATGAGTCTGACATGGGAGCGCCGTCAGACGAGAGTTGGTGCCAGGGGGAGCCAGCGTCGAGGATTCCTCAATAGGGGGTCGTTTTGGCTTTTCTTTGGGGTAATCATGTTCGACAGATTTGACAATGTACTTTTGGAAGCAAATTTAATTTTGTCTAGATGAGGGATTTACTGATATGATTTTAAAGGGTCCTCACTTTCACAAAATTTCGAGAAATTTACGGAAATTTCGGATTTTTCTGCTGCTTTGTGTCACCCTTCCGCTACGTAGACATTTTTTGGTAGAGTCAGCTCTAGGTCCAGGCAGAACGTCTAAGATTAGGACCTGGAGACAGATGGGCGTGGCGGGTTCCATCTGGTGGTGGTCGTATTATGCCTACGGGGATGGGGAACCCTGTCAGAGCTGTATTAGCCAAATTTGCTTTTCAAATGACTGGTTGGATAAGTAAGTAATTAGGTAATGACAAATTGTAGCCTGAGAGTTCATTTCAAGTGCTCACTTGTCCTCAGCGTTTTCGAGAGACTTGTCATGGCTTAGGGTAATATATGCGTCCAGGGTTTGATGGCTCTTTGGATATGATATCAGCAATAATTTAGTTGCTATTTTTTTATCTATTTATTTCATTATCTATTGATTGAGCTATTGTTTACAAGTAAAATAGAATATGTGTAAAATCAATTGAACACAGAAAAACAATGGTGAAAGTGAGTAAAATGAAATTTATTGCTATCGAAGCCCAAAACTAATAGAACTTGTTCAAAAACAAAAAAATTCCTTCAAGAACAAAAAAATCAACAAAATAAATTTTATCGATTTTTTGAGTTACTTTAAAGATTCTGCTCATTTTCAATTTGTTCATTGTCTCTGCTGAAGTTTTTCTTCGCGTGTCAGCTCAGGTAGCTTCTCCTTGCGTTGCATTAAAATAAATAAGTGGGTAATAACAAAAATTAATTAATTAATAATTGATTTAATTAATGTGTAATATAATTATAATGAAGAACGTCATCAAACAAATGCTAAATAAGTAAATAAATAAACTGCAACTGTTAATAAAAAATTAAATAAAATTTTATCGGTTTTCTCAAATCCTCTCAGGATTCTGCTTACTTTTCATTTGTTTATTATGTCCGTTAGGGTTTTTTCTGTGATCATTTTAAAGGTTTACGATGTGTATTAAACGAATGAATGAATGAATGAAGAAGTAAATGAATATCTAAATAAATAAAGAAATAAATAAATAAGTAAATAAAATTAATAAAGTAACAAAGAAACGAATAAATAAATGAATAATGCTTCATTTATGATCGTGAACTTGCTAGGAATAAGTGAGTGTTCGATCTTGTTTTCACTTTAGTGCGGGGTACTGAGGGGTAATTAGCGACATTAGGCAGTCGGGGCTGAGTGAAGAGAGTCTGCCGCTAGCCTCGGAATTCTCGAGAAGCCTAATCGTCATTCTTGAAACTCTAATTTGCAGCGTCATTCGTATAGGTGCTGCTTCAGTACGTAGTGATGTGTGTAAGCATTGACTTTTTGAGTGGATTCCTAGCATTCCTCTCATTTTCTCAGTAAACCTCACAAAAAACCTAATGGCCGATTTTCGGGGAATCTCTCAACCCTTCACTCCAAGCGCTAAGTTGTCCTGGGCTCTAAGCAATGGTGGTCGGATTAACGATGGCTAACTGGCATTGTAAACGTTTCATTGCCGCCAGTCACGCACTGCTGAAAAACGCCAAAGTTGTAAGCTTTCATGGTGCTGAAGGCGAACGTCAATTGACGTTTGCTGAAGCAATTTTCACTGGAACGCATAGGAACATGAACTACTCCTTACGTGGTAGTACTAACTGGATGTGCTATGTAATGCGATCATATGCATCAGATCGTATCATATATTGGCCGACAAACTAAAATTCCGGTCAGTGACATTCGGTGATAGTAACCGAAAGTTTATTATAAGTATAACTGCCTCTAACTTGTATACGTGATAGTTTTGACGCTAGCCTACATCACATGACAGCTCCCTCGCCATTGTTAGTGACTTATTTATTGTTCAAACACGCTTCATATATAACATTCGAACAGCATTTTTTGGCCACCTTCTATTCTGTTGTCTGCTCGAGAAACTCAGTTTTTAGGCTTATCAAACTTCTTGAAAGCTCATGATGAACAGGCTCTAGCGCACGTTTCTCGTTTAGTTTCGGCGATTTAAAGGCACGGGTCGCGACCACTTTCTTACCTTTTTTACTTACCCCAATATATTCATTAGCGGGATAGCACGGTCCATAAGCACATGTGTCGTGGCCACCTAGAGTGGCTCGAAAGTGCACGACAAGGGTGATAGGGCTTCCCTTGACCACTGTGACCACTGCCACTTTGCCGGTTTATGGTGTCTGCGCCCTCTCTTGAGACGTACTCTCTTGCGTGTTCTCTCTGTTCGTCGCCACGTCGTGTCTCTTCGTCGTACCGCGGTCCTATTCATAAGAAAAGGAGGCTCTTAACTTAAGTGTATTCAATGGTCCCTTTTTTCTCAGTGACGTTTCCCTTCGCCACTCGTGTTTCATTTTCGAGCGGAATCATACACCCATTCGTCACCTGTGCCTTCAAAAGTCGCGGCTTGTGACCTGGACGCTGTACGATTGACTTCATATATGGGCGCGCGCACTTACGCACTGAACCGCATTCTAACCTCGCTTTAAAAAACAGAAAAAAAAAATTTAAAGGATTAGAGGGTAGGAGAGGATTGTTAGGGAACTTAATGTTGATGCTGATAGTGGTAGTGTCGTGACTCGTGGTGTACGTCGGGTGGTTCAGCAACTACGCCAGGACATAAAATGGTTCCGGTTCCTACTCCAGCTCCGCGTTTCGTCAGCCAACCCCGTGTCCGATGTGACACGAAATGCGAAGATCCAAGCAATTGGATCGGTTCAATGACAATAACTTCGTATAGCATACATTATACGAAGTTATACGAGATAAAACAATTACTTGGTGTAAGTCGAATTGGAACACACGAACAACGGAACGATTACTGAATCCGATGAGACGGCGGACCAGAATGAGCTCGACAGAAGCTTGAGTCGAAGCGCGGGTGAATAGGAGCGGACAAACAGGGGGAGAAGGCTTGAATCGGCCGCAAGGGCCTGTACCTGGCGAGAAGAATGAAACCTTTCTGGAAGCGCGCGTATTTTTGGCGCATCAAGAGTTTGGCGCTCTTTTTGTCATCATGGCATGTTTGAATTGCTGTTAAGTTCATGTTAACCTTGGAGCGCGGTATTTTCTAGTCGACCAGGGGAGTTCGGTCATGACAAGTAGTGTCTTATTATTGCGTCAATCAAATGCAACCTTGATTTTCTACTGTATTGAACAAAGGTTAGTAGGGAGTGAGAGAATGACTGGCTCAAAACCTGCGCCGGCCGATGAAGCTATATTCGTGTGCGTGTGTAAGGATTCATCCAGCAATGTTTCCGTTCTGCATTTATAGCGTCTCTTACCCAGAGAACCAGTTGTGACCCCTCTGCCGGGGAACCTTGACGCGTCTATCTACCTTCTTCACTTACTCTCTTGCTTGTGAATGGTGGTTATCTTCTGAAAATCTTTCTCATCCATAGTACAAACGGAACCGGCTTCTCATTACTGGATGAACTCAAATATTTTTTTTTCAAAATATTTCGTTCTTTTTATTTCATTCAGCCCCATTAAATCTCAAGCGTCCGCGATTCCATGGATAATCTTTGTGTAATAGTCCATTGGATGTTCATTGCCGTGCCCGCTACTCATCGTTTTGGATAAAAATTATTTATTCGGAATAGAATTTTTATCTGAATAACTGGATTGAAAACTCGAAATAAGTAATAGTGTTTTTACTGCAGTAAGGTTGCAATTTAATCGAGTTAACTGTTGGAACATTTCGCGTCATTTTTTTATAAAGAGAATTTTCGCAATCGGATTCATTCCTACTTTTTGGTTTTCTCCATCCATTTCCCCTTCTATCTTCTGGTCATGCCTCCTTTACTTTTTTCTTTCCTCCCTTGCCTCACTGCCTTATTTCACGAAGATTTTCCCTTGTCTTGCAAATACGCTTATCTTGTTTATGACTGGAAATGTTGACGAGCATGGATTTTACTGCCAATCTACTAGTATGTTACTAGTTTTGCCGCTATTCGGTTATCGTGAATGCTGATGTTTCTCCGCTCGTTCGTTACGTGTTTCACTAACAGATTCAATTTCGTTGTGAGAGGAATGCTCGGGCCAGATCAGCGCCGTCTGGATTTACTCAACCGTTCGGCCAGAATTTAGCCCTTTATTCACGGGCCTTCTATTCCTTATTATCATCTTCTTCATACTTCATGCAGTCCTCTTTTTAACGGAGCGAACGAAAAATCCTCGTTGTATTCTGGCGCTGGGATTATTTTTAATCAGGGTAATCCCCTTTTTTTGCCAAAATCTGTGATTTTGAACCTTTCGGGGCTATTTTACAGGGGAGGGTCCATGATGAGCTCAGCGTCAAAATGAAAGCTCCATTTGTTTGGCGTACTTTTCTGTGTCCATTCGAACACATTTGCTGAACTGAAATACTTCGCACTTTTTTCTTACGCTCTGTTGAAAGCAGTGTGGAGGATGTTGCCGCGAATTTGAGGCCCCGGATCTTTTTTTTCCTGCCTCGACTCAACGCGATTTCCTCTTATTCAAGGCTGTGAGTTGTGTGATTGGCAGCCAACACTCACGAGACTCAGCTGTGTAGCCACAAGATTCGCGATATCTGAAAATCGTTGACACTTTAAAATAGCTCTATCGGTTTGAAAATGAACTCTAACTTTTAGAAATTCCACGCACCCACGGGTGAGAAGAGCAGTTGCGGGCATGCTTAGAGGGGTTATTCTGCTCTCTGATCCTCTAATTTATCTCTTCTTCTCGTCTCATCTAAATTAACCCTTCATTTTTGGATCTGATATTGATGTGCCAATCCATGTTATGATTTCACGAACAGAATCAGAACCAGCAACTTTCCACAAATTCCAACGCCATTATTCTTTTATTCTATTTTTTATGCTATTAACACTTCTATTTATTGATTCTTTTGGCGACAATGTCGTCCAGAAGATCGTCTGGGAATTGACTTTTGATCTACTACCGATCGATGGCTAGAGATGGCTATAATGAATCGAGTAAAAAGTCGCCAGGACTTTATTTTTGGTGTTCTTTACTACTTCTTTCTCTTTTAGCCTTAGCGCATTAAGAGTATCAAGGGTTCCTATAAAGTTTGTATTCAATTTAGAGCGCCAATTAGTGGATAGCTCGAGTATCGATCCATCTCTCTGTATTTCTACCACTGGACCTCGTTATCCGTAGATGATTTATAGCACTCCTATCTAGAGCTGAATTCAATTTTCAAATTTTAATGTGTCATTTTCATCAATGGCGGTCTCATTGGCGTTTGTCAAGAAATCGAAAGTCGTTCGATCTGTTGCAGTGCAGGTGTAGCGCGCTTTAGTTCTGGGGGTTTTTCGTTATTAAACTCTTGTCTCTCAGAAAAAAATGGTGTTTACCTTCTTTTGTTACACCGTTATACGCCGGTGAGCAGTTTATCTTTGTTAATCACACGGCGATACATGAGAGAATTTTCAAATAGCTCTTCAGAAAAAAAGTAGAATCGCACTTTGTAAAAAAAAGTGGGCGCCTCTTGTTTCTTGGCGAGGTGGAATGTGAGTAAAACAAGGAATTTCCCTGGTGTATACTGGAATTTCGTATAACTTCACCGAAGAACTAAAATTCTCGCTGTCGAGGGCTTTTGGACGAAATTTTTGAGCCCAATTTTCGTTTATATAGGTGGGCTATTGTACGGGGTGATGATTTAGGAACAGTATAGCACTTGAAAGAGAGTATTCAAGGAAGCAGATTGGATAGGTGCTTTGGCACAAAAATTTTAGACCTGTGCCTTCTGAACCTATCATATTTTCAGTTGTCGTGCAGATCTGATAGGCAGTCTGGGGCTATAAAACGTTGCCTTTCTTGATGCCGTAGGTTCGCTCTAGGCGCGTATTAGGTGTACGAGAGTTCACCACGCTTCTAGTCTCTCGTTCAACCTAACGACGGGCTTAGAGCTTCTAATAGCCACTGAATATCCAGTTTAGGAAGCATTTTGCAGTACATATGTGTTATGGTGCGTAGTCGAAGCATGGTCGATCCTTACTTCCCGGCGGGTTTGGAGCTAGGGTCAAGCGTCACTTGGATCGATTTCGAAAATTTTTTAGACCCTGCCCCGGGTCTATAGGGCCGATACGACCTCCCACCTCAGGGTAAACCCTTCACCACCCTCGTCTGTCCTTGCCATCATGGGGCTCATTCTATAGCGTTCGATTCTGAGACCAATCGACACAGCCCAAACTCCCGCCCACTTTTTTTCCTTCCGAATTACCGTCGAGGGGGGGTATACCACCACGAAACCGCAAACATTCTCTCACGTCTCCCTATTTCACCAACATTTCCTCAGGGGTGGTGTAGGGTAGGGGGGAAGGAAAAGTGAAACGGCAAAATTTTAGCGCGCCAACAAATCTGCTCATCACTTCCTACGTAACAGTCAACGCTACATCACAAATCGACCCCACCCCCCCTTTTTTTGGCCTGATACGGACCCCCCCACTCTCGTGTGGATTTGTCCAACGCACGTTACCCTGTTTTGGAGGACTCCTCCATTGTGCGCTATTGGGCTCGCACACTTTCATATACAGCGGTAGTTACTTTGGGACTTGCCACCTTGACAACTCCAAGGCTGGCCTTAAAAGTTCAAAAGTGTTTCCAATTGCCTTGAAGCGGTGGCATTAACCATCCCCATTAAGGGAATGATGAATAGCGTCGGTGCAGACACTTGGCACCACAAGTAACGACGCCTCAAGTAAAGTTTGCGTTAGTAGTTTGTTCAATGTTATAGCTGAATTTTTGGTAAAATGATACTTGTAATTAGGACAACTGATAGAGATGCAACTGCAACAGGCTAATCATTTCATTGGCAGAAAACACTTAGCCAGATTTTGTGGAGGCCGCTCGTCACTTGGGGTGTATGGTCTGCACCCGGCACTTTCTCGTTCTTTGAAATGGAGGATATTTATGTGGTCATGAAACAGGCAAATATGTTTACCAGAATCTCACTTTTGTGATGCTTCGGATTCTTCCAAAAAACTCAATTACGGCTCGCTCAAGAATTGCACAGCGGATGTTACCCTCGCTCGAGGGTGACTCGAGTCTAGCGAGTCTGTTTCAGCTCACTTTTTATATGTGCTAGTTCCTCGGACTGGTATTTACCCACTTTCTGATGTACTTATATTTCGCTTTTATTCGCTTGATCCGTGCTATTCGGGCGTTCAGGGCATATGCCAATCCGGAGAGCTTCCTGCATCCCTCCCCTCACCCCCCCCCGCTTGGGTGTGAATCGTCTTTTTGATCGAGACAGTTATTTGACCATCCTATGATGAGATGTGGACTTGTTCACGATGTTCATTTAACTTTACTCTTTGATGAAATTCTTGTTTGCATCAATAAGGAGTGGGTATTTGGTGCAATAGTTTATGCGGATTACGGTTGCACAAGGAGGCCATTCTTGAAGTATTAAATGTCAATTTATACCCCTCGATTACTGGTGTAAACGAGTTGCGTTTTGACGCTAGTTCTTTGCATTTTAGATGTTGGACGATGTCCTGGGTTAGATAATGCGGAAAGAATTGTGGGTCAGCGGTATGAAAATTTTCCTTGAGCATGAGGGCAAAGAAGCCTTAGGTGTATGTACCAATTGTTTGTGCAAAAAAGGATTCCCTGTAATCACACAAACTTCATTAGCAGCATTCAAACGCTTCCAAAAGCAGTAAGGTTAGAAAGGAACCGGAGTTGTAGAGTTTGGAACAGGCAAATAGTGTCAAAACGAATGCCCTGGCGACTATCCACGCCATTATATAGTCGTTTTTGGCGCGCGATCGGCAGTAGATCATTCGTCGCTCATTTCCAAGACATTGTCCTAGACGACAGTTGTGCGTCCCTCTCTTTACCAAAATCTGTTCCTTTTCAGTAGTGCGGAGGTAGGTGGTGGCGTTTAGGTAACACTGCGCCTGAATGGCGAGAGGGAATGGCATACATGTCAAACCGGCATTCAGTTTGGTGCTAGGTTTCCCTTACACCTTAGCAATCCGATCCCCGCCCACGATGATGCTACTCGGAGCAGCTTAGTGGTGCTATGCAAGCACCGAGTCTAGGGGTTCTGTTCCGTCAATAATTAATGGGAATCGAAGGTGGCACTAGCCTTTAGTGAAGGAACAAAGGTGTAATTTTGAAAAGAAAACTCAGCCTAGTGTTAAAAGCCTACAAAAGAGGAATTTCAAAACGCCCTTGCCGTAGGTGTGTCTAAAGCGTTTCAGCGACGCCCACTTGTTAGCGTGGAGAGCGCGTGCTTGGGTGCGGGTCCTGACGCGATTGCTTGTAACTATCCGCGTTTCGAATTAATGCTGCGTCTTTTGATTGGTTTTACTTGTTTAAACTCATTTAATTATTGATTTTGTTTTTAATTTGCATATGTCTCTGTTTGTATTAGGGCAAATGCGATTGCAGCCGCAATTTCTTAGCTGGCAACGAGCCAGCAAGAAATGCAAGTCAATTCAGACAATTCGTCCGACCGGCCATCACTTCATTCCAGAAAGAGAGCGGGAAAGCCCCTGTTGGAAGGCTTCGTTTTTTTTAACTAGCAGTGGATCATATCCTAATTTCGTGCATACAAGTGCGATGGGCACGCCGTATTTTCGGGTTACGGTAGGCGCGAAATGTACGTGGAGACCGCAGCCCAGTGCTATGACCTAAACGATAATCGATGGTTACAAGGCTTCTGTCAACCAGGGGGTGAGAGTGTAGAAGGAAAAGCAGACGTTCTTTGTGGTAGTGGGACTAAGCCTTTTAAAGGAGGTAAAGAAAGCGGAGATTCTGTAATAGTGCGCTTGTGTGAGAGCTCCCAGACAGCACAACAAAAACGCTGAATTGCCTAGCCCACGGTTGACAGATGTCCGGAGACCATAATCGATGGACTAAGCCTTTGGAAAGGGAGCCTTTCTCTTCTCAAAGGCTTAGTCCATCGATCAATAGTGTGTATCTGAACGATCCAGCAGGAAATACCATCAAAAGTAGAAAAAACAACAAAGAAGCAGTGATTATCGATTCCCACAGCGTCTCGTTAGATCATAGCCCCGCGTACATTTCGCGCCTACCGTAACCCGAAAATACGGGCGTGCCCATCACACTTGTATTGCACCATAATTTCGTTGACCGTTTTTACCCCGCGAATTCGATCTGGAATTGTTGCTTCAAGACAGTGAGTGTGCACCTTGAGCCCCTCATTTACCACATGTACTACGAGTATTCCGATTTGAGTGGCTATAAGACTGACGGGCGGCCACATCTGATCTGTCTTGGGTCACGGCGCGGCGAAAGCGCCTGTTTGTTGAATTGGCATGAACATTTTTGCGAACGATGCGGCAGCTGTGCCTATTCATAATTAATCAATTCTATGTCTTGCATGCTTGCGCTGACATCACGGAACTCACGTAACACTGATCTAG
Organism: Ostertagia ostertagi; assembly: GCA_036418205.1. NCBI lineage: Eukaryota > Metazoa > Nematoda > Chromadorea > Rhabditida > Trichostrongylidae > Ostertagia > Ostertagia ostertagi. The sequence goes on from MU882606.1 coordinate 9,942, forward strand.
TGGTGATCGATATCTTGTCGGAATTTGCGGTCATTTTTCATGCTACCATCTCCCGTACACCATCTTATAGAGCATTAGTGCGGTGATGGCCACGACGGTTTCACTTTCTCATAGGCACGTAGTTCATATGGATTTCTACAAGTGTACCAGTATTATCGATTTTACATTCTCTCCTTCAAGTTTTTCTTCATTTTCCTACGTCGTCGAGAAAAGCGCCGATGTGATGTGTACGGATGTTGGTTTTTCCAGGATCAATCGTACCACTTTGCCGATTTTAGAATTTTTGCTCCTCCCCCTCTCTTCCGTGACCAACCGATGGTTAGGCGTTGATATAAATTGTCGAAACGGCAAAAAATGCAAGGGAAAAGTTCAAAAGCTAGCGATTTACTAAAATTTTCCATATTCCAAGGAGGCGAAACAAAATTCCCTTGTCCCAAGCCTCCTAGAAATGCCACTAAATATGACCTCCTCCCCCGAATTAGCAAGGCTTGCCTCCTCAAATCTGAGTTGGAGCTAGCCCTGTCTTGTCCGTTAACCTTATTTGCTGGGGTGGAAGTATCAGAGCCTGGGAACGCAGATACTGTTTCCCTCAACCCTGTGGACCGCCTTATTGCGTGCATTTCTGCTTCCTTTCGTGCTATTTTTTTCTCATCGGTAATCAATATTTTTTGCTACTTTGATAAATAATAATGTCTGTATTGAACAAATGCGCACATGTATTTTTTGCCTCCTTTTAAAGTGTTTGATAGCAATTTTGAAGCACAAAAAGTGCTTGGTGAATCGAACAAAAGCGATCCTACTAACAAACTATGTGCGGTTTGGTGGTGCACATGGTGCACCACGCGGCTTAGTTGAGCGTGGTCCCGAAACCTCCGTATGCCTTCAACCGCGTCGGTTCCCTCGAACGATTCTGTTGCGGAATTACGTAGCTAATGCTTTCAGACAAAATACTTCGTAATTGCGCATAGTTTTCGCGCGATATCTTTTCACCAAATAACTTTGCTTATCAGCATCGCCAAGGAATGGGAAAATCTGATTCTTTTTCTTCCTGCATCATAGATAAGTTCTGCCGTCATGAAAGATCACGTGCTATTCTTCCCGGAAACAATGGGATTTCAAGGGAAAATCACTTTGGAAGAACCTCACCTCTTGGCCGACAGCTGGGAGCGTGGGCGGAGCCATGAAGAGTTGCTGTGGCAGAGAGCCTGACTGTGGCCAATCCATGTGAGTCATAAAGGTTTTTGTGAAGACCTTAGCGCAAAAAAAGAACTCGATTCAGATTACACTCCGCGTGTCACTGCCATTTACCAAACAGTCGCGATTAAAAAACCGCGAGCGCAATTCTCGTGAAACCTAATGGCCGCAGAGAAAAATCCTTGTATTCTGAGACCTAGGAAAAGTTTTGCCTTGGTTGTAAGTGCAATGAGGACCGCTTTAACACCTTACTTAATATCCGAAAAATCTCTTTTACACATCTTGCTTGTTATTTGGAAGTTTTCTCGGAACAACTGCTATTCGAATGCTTGAATTTTTGGTTTGCATCGAGCTGCTTTCAATTTTTTATGTTTTTTTTTTTTTTTTTTTCGGTTTTTCCAAACAAAGTCAGAGTATGGTATGAACGGTCGTATTTGGGGTTTATGGAGGGGTCGAGGATAAGGAGAAGGGTCTAAATGTGTGACATGTATAGAATTTGCTGTTTCAAGAGTCATATACCCCTACCCCCATTCCTCAGTTTTCGAGAAGTGTTCGATTCATTTGTAGGGATCCTCCGATAAATTTGTCCCACGTGAGAGCTGACCGCGCTTGGAGGACCCGGCCATTTCATTTGGCCCTCAAGGGCTTTCTATATTGGGTTCAAGCGTTGAATTAAGCCATTACCCTGGAAAAATGTTGGGGTCATGCACTACCAACTCTTAGCTGAGCTATGATTCGCTAGTAGTTACATTTCTAGTAGTTATACTTGCGTCCTACTGGCCGTCCTCTCACTCCCATCCCCATAGTCCACCTTTCATCCCCCGAAGATCCGTCTCAACGACCAGCGGATGCTACTGAAACGGCGAAAATTTCGATATTTGTACAATTTTTTTGTGATTTTTCTCCATTTTCCTAGAATTTTCTCTTCGCATCTATGCTGAGAATACAATGCATTTTTCGCTGATCATGGCCCACTGTCCGACGGACGGAGGGCCTCGGCTACGTTCCTGAGCTACATGAATGTTGTCAGAATATTGTCCCAAGCTGTTTTTAGCTCTGATGGCCCTGAATATTTAGCGCTTAGATCAACATAATTTAGCGAAATATTTTTTTCGTAGCTTTTCTCTGGGCAGAACTTTGGGGTGTTCAGCGACAAGTGCATACACGATTCATTTGGTTTGCAGTTATGTTTCAATCTCCCATTTTAACGATAACAACTCGTACTACTACTTTGTGAACCTTGTACATTTCGAGAGCAATTTTTTTTGCTCTGATCGTCGTTCTAGAGCTACTCACCTGTTCGCTGAAGTGCATTACACTGCAAATGAGACAAATTTGATTTTTTTACCCGCAAATTGACTTTCCGTGCATGGCTAACCCAGCGAGAATATACCCCCGAATGGACGAGCCCTTCATTTTCGCATACCAAACGACATGTTGACATCCTATAACCCGCCACTGGACATGTTGAATTCTATAAAAGATCCATGGCCGCATTTTACGCTTGTAAAACCTCTTTGAAGTACGCCATGCATTCTATTCACATTTGGAGTCGTAGTGGCATCGTGAGGGCGACTTGTCCCATACTATGGCTTACAGGGTCAGCCGGATGTGAAAGGTCGGTATTTTCTACTCTTCTTAATAAGGTCTGCGATAGTACATTTAACGAACTCAGTTATGGAAGGCCTTGGATGACTGTGGTGGTGCGATTCACGGACATGCTCTCCGCCTCGTGACACGTGGTTGAGCCTGACGCCCACTTGGTCTGCGAACACGGGAGACGCATTAAGCTCTCGCGTCTAGCCTTCAGGTTACAGAGCTAGCGCTTTATAACAGAACCTAAAGACAATGCCTGGTTTCAGGCTTATGCTTAAGTCAATGCTTACACCTTAGCTAATGCTCGAGCTATGGTTGGGCCTACGCTTGGCCCTAAGCTTGCATCAAGTAAATGAGTGGTATCTCATTTTTAGGTGATCTGACCTAAGAAGGAAAACTGAACCAACCCACCCCACTCAACTGCTTCCTGTTCCCTTCATGAACAGCACAAAGCGAGGATATTGTTGCCAAGGTCAACGGTCTGCGCGAGATTAAACCTCATGAAGGTGCGCGATGGGGGGGGGGTTGGGGTCGTTTTCGGGGTTTGTTCGTGAATGGGAGTAGTAGGGAAATTGGCAACTGGAAAAATGCAGAAATGGACGGCGATGTGTAGAATTTGCTGTTTCAAGAGCTGTGCATGCACGCCTCCCACCCCCTTCTGCTAACGTACATTGTTTGGAGGACTTGAAGGGAAAGTCGGGTTCAAGTGACGACACAATCGCGTTGTAGTGGGTTGTATGAGGAGACCCCTACGAAAGCGAGGGTCGTAAATATTTTAAAAGCCCGCAGCGTGATGATTTGAAACGATTGTTACAGTTGACCTCCGTCGGGAGGGCATAGCGCGAATAGGAACTAACCTCGCTATCATTCTCCCAGATTGTTTTTTTCAAAATTTTTTATTGATCTATTCATTTAATTAATTTTTATGCACTTTTGGTTAAGTGTACGTTAGCGCTTAAGCTCCATGCACTTCCTCTGCTGCTTACTTTCGATAGTTATAGTTTACATTTTAACCGAAAAGGGCGTCCAGCGTTTTGATGAGGAATTGGTTCTGGACGTTTTTTAAAGGGCAAAATCAGTGAATTCCCATTCAGAGGAAGAGTCTCATCCCATGGGAGTGTCGCCGCATGCCAAATTTCATAGTTTATAGTCAACCGTCTGTTTTGCACGAACCTTTTACGATTCCCTCCTCAAGGGTTTTGATGACACCCACCCCTCCCCCCTTTACTACCACCCACCATCCCCACACCTGAAGGGATACACCTCAAAGCTTCCTTCGAAACTCCCAACAAACGAAGGATGTGGGAGGGTAACGTGACAAGGCATATCTCCTAACTCCATACTAGTTAAAAAAATTTCCTGCAAAAACGACCTTCTTCCTTTTCCATCCATTACTACTCTGATGCGCGACCCTGTCTCAAATCCTGGGGCCAGGTGGCAGCAAGGCAACCGGGATTGGTCTTCCCCAGAACTCCTGCGTCTCTACCCTATCACTGGTAAACGCAATCTAATGATTTGAGAAAGTAGAAGCGTCAAGATGCAGAGTTCTGGACCCGATCGCCGAGTGGGGTGCTGCAACGGGTTCCTGATACCATCCTAATCCACTTTGAACGTCATCCGATCACCAATACAATCCCATTCTTCTATGGCTTACTCGAGTGGAAAATGGCAGTTGTAGGGCACTTAATCGTGCTTTGTGCTCTGCGGCGCTTAACTATAAGGATCAAGATAAGGGCAGTGATAACGCTAGATTTAAAAGCTCTGATATTTTTTTCTGAGACCGATAGGAACTGCTGAATCAGCCTGGGGTGACGCGGAGAAGCGATCCTGAGCCGAAAGCCGGATATTGCTGCCTAGATCAAGGGGGAGGAGATAGGGTGGGGTGGAGCTCCACAATGGGTGGACCACTGAGTATGAGCAAAAAAATAGATAGGATGTCGATGATGTGGGACACTTCATCGGACCTTATCAAAAAGCTACTTCAGGTGAGCGCGTTAAAGGAAGCCTTATCCTTGCCGCTAAAGTATCCTTAGCATCATCTTTCTCCTTACCACTAGAGTTGCAGAGCACATGGGCTGCCCCCCCCCCCCATTTTCACCGATGAGCTGAAATGTATAAGAGCTTCCTAGAACTCAGAAAGTAGGTAAGTCCCTCATATTCAAATCGGCTACCCTTCATTTGCCTAACTGCCCTACTGACGAGGTTGGCTAATGTTCTACTTAGATCCTGCCTCATTTTCCCCACGTCTTATTTTCAATGGGAAAATGGCGGAATCATTTCGGATTGGAACACGGGCGTTTGTTGTATGTTAAGCGAGTGAATTGTGAGCTTGACGAATGTGTCCGCGCGGTGATGACAGCGATGGCAGCCATGTACGCCTCGAGGGGATACGGCCTCGGGGTGAACGCGGGTAGCAAGTGCGGTGGCAGGGCAGCCCATCCCACCCCCTCCTGCCAGCCACACGTCGCTGGTTATATCCCTACACGGGCTACACCGACAAATGTGCATCCTAACACCGCTCAGCTTCTCATCGTAGTGTCTGTCTCATCTCCCTACGCCCGCCTTTCATCTCTGCTATCGTAGCCGATGAGCCCACTCGCGCATTCTCAATGCTATTATAGATGGATAGACGAATATACGTATGTGTGTGTGTGCAATACATTTCTTGTCGTATCGAATTAGGATTCATTTATAGCGCTCACGTGCAGCACTCTATTGGGCGTAGATCGCGCCTCAGGGGATCTCTGGGTGCTTGCAACATTGCTGCCCTTCCCATTTTTTATTTACACAACCTTTCTTTTATTTCACTAAACTGCGTTTTTTAACCCGTCAGCTGTCCTGATAGGGTCACCACATTGACAACAGCTGTTGTTTGTTTATTTCGGCATTTTGAAACTTTTTTCTTCAAAATCATCTTCCATACCCGTCGTCTACGTCTCAACATTTCCGCTACTGATACTGAATACGCTATTTTTTGAATCCGATCTATGTGAACTGTTTGAAACATAAAAATTCCAAATAAATAATACAGTCAACGAGTCATTCACGAGAAAATGTGACGCGCGTGCGCGTCACGGTGGCGTCCATATGTTGAATATTTATGATTTTCTACTCTCGCACCTTCTCCTCATCCACTGCCCTTGCTAGGACGCTGTGCTATTTTTCTTTGTCCTAAAATATGATTACTCGTTTAATAATTTAACATTGCGGTCCGTACTTAGGTATATCTCTTGCATGTTTTCGTGTTGTTTTTGCTCATCAAATACTCAATAACCCAGAAATAATTCGATGAATAATAAAATATGTGTTGTTTTGCGGGTCCGAAAAACATTGGTTCATCTTGAAAACCCAAAAAAATTGAGTGGTTGAAATCATGAAATGACCCTCTTCCGTGTGGTCGCGTGGGGCATCGTGTGCATCACGCGGTCTGCAATAAGTTGCAATATTATATTCATTAGAAGTGTTGTTATTATTTCTTTCATGACTTGCTTGTTTTTGTTGTGTTGAAGTTTTCTTTTATTCTTTTTTTTCTTATTTTTTCATTCCCTCGTAACTGGACATGGGGCATGTTCAAGGATCTGATGGGGTTCTCGAACCCGTGGTACCCTTCGCGACTTCAGCATGGACCCTTTTTGCGCACCTCTTCTCGATCTTGTTATTAAACTTTTATCTGTGTTGCAATTGGGGAAATTTTCTATTGCTTGACGTAATGACAACATGCTCAGTTACTTCGATTATTTGGATGTACTCGAGCTATAATGCTAGGTCCTGCTGGACGGAATAACATCTTTCTTACTTTTGTTGATTATTCTTTGTAGGATGTCATGTTAACCTTTCTTTTCATGAACTCTGTCACTTCCTGGACACATGTTCCACCTATGTCCCCTTGGCCAAGCATAGGGGGTCCCCTAATCACAAGCTCTGTTGAAGGATTGCCTTCAATTCCCTGACAGAATACATGAAAAACACAAAAATTATTGCAGGAATCGTTTGCTTGTTAGGATTTCTTGACACCATGTGTGGCGTGCGTTTCATTGCGCTTGAGCGCTGGGATGGGCCTCAAATAATGAATGGCTAATTTAGCGCTCTATAGGCAGCCTCTAAATTTAGAACAAGCTGGCAAATATGTGGGCGGCTTTTGGCTTGCTTATGAGCTGACGCTGTTGTCAGCCCTAAAATGCTTCAAATGTGAAAGGCCCTAGTCGCTTGGGGTAAATGAATCCCGGACGGCCACACATTAGGTAACAAGAGCCGTCGCACGCATGTTCCGAATCAAACTGAGATAATTTTGACTGTAGATTTTAGAGCACCAGAGATCTCTCAATAAGAAGACCTACGAGCAGGGTCAACCGTCACGTTCGAACATTTTCGGGATTTTTGCGACCCCCTCTCTGAGAGGGGTCCAGTTGCGACCCCCAACACACAGTTGCGACCCCCCAATACAACCAGCCTTCCCCACCGCGACCTCTCCCTCTTCTATAGTATTTGATTCTGAGACCAGTTGACACAGCCCAAAACCTACCTAAAACTCCGAAACTCCACCCACTTTTTCCCCAAAAATAGCCGTCGAGCGGGGGGTATACAACCAGTGAAACGGCAACTTTTTTCGCACGCACCTATGCCCTGCGCCCCTGATGACCAAAGCGCGCAATGCGACCCCTCTTTTCCCTCCCAGAACACAAATGCGACCCCCCGTTCGAACAGTCCGAACGGACGGTTGACCCTGCCTACGAGTGTAGAATGTCCCATCTGAATGCCTGCCTGGGATGAATCCGCCGTTTACCACTAACACGCCGCGGTGAAAGGTTTGCCTGGACTACTTCGCTCTTTTGTCAATGTCAGCACTAGCTAATTTGGAAAGTTGCCCTGTTTTTTGTTTCTTAACCTTCAATAATATAACTGTGTTTTCCGATTGTCATTTACATGCTGTATAGATTTCCTGTGATCACTTTATCTTGTTACCGTAATTTGTGGCCACCCTGTATGTATGGCTCTTATAATGATACTGTTCATTTTTTATGGCTTTCTCTAATTAGTGCTTAATTGTTAGGTGTCACTGATTACGGTGTTCCCAATACAGAAACTGAACGGTTGCCTTTTACATACGCACTCAGTTATTTCTTGACCTTAGGTATTTTTTCCAGTTTGGCTTCTGTCTAAGGGCACGTGCGAAACGGAAGTCGAACTAATTCTTTGATTATCCCCCCTTAAAAATTTCTAATTTCTATGTTTTTACTCAGACCTAACTATTTTATTTGCATTTTCCTGAACGCACGATTACCTACAGTAACCCTGCTTTGTACTTTATATTAAAACAATTCTAGTATTTTTTATACGTAGACATTATACTCTCCACCGCAATAGCAAAAAACCACTCAGTAACCTATCTATTTCTTAAATTCGGAGATTTTTCGAATTTCTAATAACTTTTTTGTTTTCATTTGTTTAACAAATGATTTTTTTCGCTCATTCCTACTTTGTGTTGTTAATTTTCGATTACCCCGCTTGGTCCAAGGTAGAGAGGCTAGTGGCGCCTCTTACCACGCGCACGGCTCGGAGTTCAATCCCGCATCGAATCTCACCCTGATCATGCAAGCTATCCCGGAGCCTATGTTGGTACAACGCATAATCTGACACAAAACTTGTCTGAGAGGGCAAAAACACCAGACGCCACCATGGCTCTGAGAGCGTCGGTTGTATAGCGCCAACCGACATTTGTATTAATGGCCATACGATGCTGAATGAAAATGGAATGCGTAGCGTCATCCCGGAAAGACGCGCGTGACGCTAAATATCACGTCTTCCTATTCTGGGTCAGGGATGAGCTTGGTTTGATTACTCTCAATTTTGCACTCAGCTCTCGATTCCAAGTGCAGAAAGTGATTTGATTAGAAAGGGATGGGAGTGGATTGGTCAAAAAAGGGTAAAGTGAGACCAACGCCAAAGTGAGAACATTGAAATGGCGAGTCTGACTTCCTCTTATCTTCTACGGCATCATTCGTTGAGCCCACTGGATTCGAAAAGACGGCTGACTGAGCCAACTTTCATATATTTCGAAGTTTCAGCGGGAACAGAAATGTTTAATTGAATTTCTGGAAAGAGTGCACAACTTCGTTTTTCATACAGTCATTTCAATTCTTTCATTTTGCCAATTCTGGCCTATCCGATATTCATGATGGCTCAGAAAGGGATATTGGTTTGACATTTGCGACTTTTGCGTGTATCATGAGGGTAATGGGATGAGTAGCGCTGTAAGATTGGGTCCAAAAGCCGATGTAACATGAGGGGCAGCCCAGCCTGAAGCAGCATAATTGAGCTCTTGATTCACTCCGTCTCCTTTTTGGTCGCTTCAGACTTTATAAAATGAGTACGGTTGATTGGAACCCCTTAAACTTGGTCTAAGAGATAAGCTGAGCATTCGGGGCGAATAGTCCCTCTTCAAGATGCCGCCACGCCCTCCTTCTTCCATTTCAGAAATCGTTGTCGGCAATTGGACCGCTTTCAGACCAACATTATACAAAGCTCCCTGTTTCGCCCTCCCAAAACAACTCTTTCAAGGATCAACATACCTCGATGTAGTAGAAAACTTGATTGGCTCGGGGAAATCCGATCAAGGGTTTGACCCCCGTACTCCATGTGGGGGAGGGGGCAGGGTGAATATCGCTTGAGGATTCCTCAACGGCACGTCGAGGATTCTCTGCCCGGTCAGACACGATCTCTCGCGCGGACATTCACACTCGCCATGGGCGTGCCGTCTGTGCTCTCCGCGCGGATGTTCACTCTCGGCACTACTCTCGCATGGTAGAGAGCTATGGTCGAGGAAATCCTCGACCGTTATTCACCCTGGGGGGGGGTAAGCGGCGCTCACCCTAGCATTGCAGGACCTCCACGCAAGAGGCAGTGCGCTAAAGCTAAATTAAGCTATGTTTAAGTTCGTATCAAGCGTCAAAGTGCGATTATTTTTGTCGAAACTGGAGGTCTTTTATCGATCATATCATGTTCTATATATGCTATGTTGGGCTATTTGTGTACGTACAACATGAGCTAGTCGATCACTCATTATCCTTAATTTCCTCGTCATAATAAGAGCGGACTCATTTCCGATAGCACGTGAGCTCCGATGAGAGTCAAATCTCTTGCTGAGGGTTTTGCATGAGAAATTTCATCGTTTACACTGGACACTTAGCTCTGATTTTCCGATCGATACAACTAAACGTTCGTGGAATCGATTGAATTGATTAACTCGTGTAATGCTTCTAATGTCGATGTATGAATATTCATGAAAATGTGAAAAGTTTTTTCCACCATTTCTCAATTTGCATCCATTTCATTTCAGTTTCTCGCTAGACCTCAACTACGGCCCACCCATGTCACTTATCTAAATCACCGTTAACATACGATATGTTGTATATGGTGAGTGTCGTTACTCCATAATTACCTACTCTTACTTTCATTATGATTTTATTTTTTATTTATTTATATATGTATTTTATTAGGTCCATCCAGTATTGCTGAAGTAGTTTAAATAATCACCACTAGTGCGTAATTAAGGAAAAGTATTAGGCGTAAAAAGTGGATTTTTTTGCAAAAAAATACAGCCGCCACCACACTCGTGTTTTAAGGTAATGAATTCAATATTTTTTCAAATTTATTCGGAGAAGCAACAGCAAAACATGGGACCACTGACCTTCTATTCACTTCCAAGCTTAGACAGAGAGTAGCAGTACGCAGTAGAACATATCGATCCTATCTCTGGAGCATTATTATACATAAATAAATAAATAAATAAATAAATAAAAATAAATAATCTACGAGACCGCCTTATTCCATTATCTTCAAAATTAAGCTACTTAAAATACTTTTCGCGACTGCTGTGGCAAGGCGATCTATTTCTCAATCATGCGCAAGGGCTCTTCGTTATCTCCATCGGGAACCCGAATCTAATAAGCGCATTTATTAGTGTTTGATATGCAACGCACTAAGTATGAAGTAGTTAAATAATCAAATGCACCTACCTCAATTTTTGGACTAATTTTTTATTTTATTTTGTTTTTTTTGTATTCTGTTTTTGTGGACTGTTTTCAAGAACTCAGTCCGAAAATCGTATTCTTTTACGTATTGTCTTTCCGAAAAATTAACTTGTGGAAGTACTGAAAAAGCAGCCAGAACCAGTGGAGGATCTTTTCTTTGAAATTCGGCTTTTGAACCAACGAATGCAATCCCTTGGTTTGAAGGGTTTTTATGTCCCAAAAGGTCCAGCTTAGGTTGCCCGATAAAGTGCAACTACGGTAACTATGATAGGAATAACCAGCTCCGTCCAAATTACACGGGCAATAGAGGGTTGGACCCGAAATGCATCGGACATACTTATCATCAGATCTCGGACCCTTTTACTACTCCATGAGCGCCTTTTTGCCTCGAGCATTTATGCCCTTTATCTTGATGTCTTTAAATTTCAACTGGCTTCTCTAGCTGAAAATTAATCATAGTTACTTTGTAAGTAATAAAAAAGTAGCACCAGTTTAGCAGCTTTTCATATATTTTTTGGGTTAAAAGGTTTTTTTTTCGAAAAAAAGTCACCTTGCTTGATAAAGTTAAGCTCAACTGAACATATGGCTTAACAGCTACCATTGTTCGAGGGTTTAGGGGGAATAGTATTAAAGACGTGCGATTTTTGGTCCCAGTGCCCTGAGGTTTTGCCAAGAGCGAAAATAAAAACCCGGAGCAAATCACGTTGTCCAATCCTACCTCGTAAGCTTCCTGACTTTCGCTGCTTCATACTTCAACTGTTTTCAGACTACTGCCTCTATTTTACCGCGTTGGAAACCAGAAACAAACGACACCAGGCGATACTTTTTCTGCCACATGGGCGACCTACCCCGATTTCAGGCAACACCCTAAATTTTTTCAGAGTTCAGATTTTCCAACACCAGCGGCCGATTAACGACATTAGCCGACCAATTTTTTGTAAGGCCCCGTACTACCATCATTATTAGATCCCGCGTAAGTAATTCTTTCTACAGCCTTGACTCTGCAGTTCCGAAAATATCATACAAGGGCTTAATACACAACATTGGTAATTGTTGACTGATCCTTACTGCCAAGGATGTAATTTCGGATAGCGTAGAGCTTGATTTTTGCTTTGCTGTCTGGTACTGGTATGGCTGGCAAGGAGCATATTTTGGGAAAATTTCAAGTTTTCGAGAGTGTTTCCTTGGTCTTTCCGAAGATAAACTAAGCATTTCTGCATTTCTTCAAAGAAGCCAGCAGTGGATTGAAACCTCGAAGAGGTTGCAGCACTTTTGCATGTAGGTTCAAAGTTTGAATGGTATCCTTTGACATAGGCATCCAAGCAATAGGGCAGATGCTTCGTTGAGCGGTCTTTAAAGGGTCGACGGACTACTTGAACTCAGCCCTTCTGAACCGCCTCTGCGTTCTCTCCCGGGTCTCTCTCCTCTCCAAGGCTTATTCCTATTGCAGTCACCCGTTCCCTAATCGTCTGTGCTCTAGCCATTGCTGAGGACCATTGCGAAAAAATCAAGTAGTCTGTAAACCGTCCTTGAAGGGGCAACAAGGTGCGGTCCACACGGAAAACACTAGAAAAGTCCTGCCCTTAAAACTGGAAAATTCCGTTTTATTCTATAAAGATAGACAGGTGCTAACTTAGTTGGGGGGGGCCACGCGGCGGCGCGGCAGTCTGCTCGCCTGGCATCTTCGGAAATCCGTGGGCCAGGGGGAGTGTAGCCAGTCTAGGGGGGTGGGGGGTGAGGGCAGTCACTTGACATGCGTGAAAAGCTGGAATGTTCGAGTTTACACTGTCTCGTTCGAGAGAGCCCAGGTGAGCAAACTGCCGCGCCGCCGCGTGCCCCCCCCCCTAAGTTAGCACCAGTCAAAACATTTCCGATTCAACCACTTACATCATTCCGTTAAACTTACTGAAGAGCAACACTATGAATGAATTACTACTTAGTATTGTTTCAGCTGTAGGAGGCGTATGCGGATCAGAAGTCAGGAATACTACGTTCTATTGTTGATCCATACCATCGACGGTGCTCCATTAAATAGAACCTGCGCCACAGTTGTACCCTAATAAATTCCAAAAAACGAGCTATGCTGAGTGGGTTAGCGGGACTCACGCGGTGAGCGGAACACAGCCACTCTGCCCTCACCTGGCGCTCTCTTCTGAGCGAACGATAACCCTGTTAAACTCGAACGACAAAGTGACTGCCCCACCTCCCAATTCCATGGGCCGGGTGCAGCAAGCCCCAACTAGGGGAGGGATCCCCAACCTTGGGGATCCCTCCCCTCACCCAACGAGGGGATGGATCCCCAACCTTGGGGATATATCCCCAACCTTGGGGATATATCCCCAACCTTGGGGATATATCCCCAACCTTGGGGATATATCCCCAACCTTGGGGATATATCCCCAACCTTGGGGGAGGGATCCCCAACCTTGGGGATATATCCCCAACCTTGGGGATATATCCCCAACCTTGGGGATATATCCCCAACCTTGGGGATATATCCCCTACTTCGTCGCAAGACCCATCGTTTTTCGGTGGCTCCTATGACGCAACCGTGCGGGACGGTCACTGCCGTCGACCCTCTGCGTCTCTGCAGGCAGGGGATATATCCCCCTAGTCGAGACTAGGGGGATTCGTCCCCTCACTTGGCGACGCGGAGAATTGAAGGCAGTTTCGGGTTCTTTCACCCTTTGTTTCGCTTCGTTATTCGCTCTTCTTTTTTCGTCATTACCTTGCCTTTGTTCATTCGCTGTTTTCTAATGAGGCTTCGATCCTCTTGTTTGTTTGTTTATTTGGCATCTATTCAGGGTTTATTTCACCTTTCCTACCCTATGTGTAAGAGCGCGTCATTGGAGGACATAACAAAAGTAATAAGTAGGTAAATAAATAATTAAATAAATAAATAAATGAATAAATAAAAAAAACTCGCCACTTCCTTGAAAATCAAGAAAACAATGGAATTTTTTGAAAACATGCCCAGTCCATCGGAGTTGCTGGATTCCCAAGGGATTGAGGGTGGCCGCTTTCATAGTTCACGAATTCGGAAGTTAGGCTGGTAGGCGACAGAATACTGGGATAGTGACATATTAGATATTTAGCTGAAAAGGCATTTTTTACTTAAGACTATTGCACTGAACCCCAAGGCAAAAAAGATATCTTTGAAACTTGGGTTGAGGGGGTAGTCCGGTGGTTTGATCACAAATATGACAATCGCTTTTGACGCTGACGCCCGTTCGCGCCAGTTTGGCGCCACACCATTCCCCACCTAATTAGTTAAAAACCTACCTTGACCGCGTGGGACCGGCGCGATTTTGCGAGCGCCGCCGCCTCAGGTCCATCGAGCGAATTTTGCGTGATAAATGTAAAAAACAAGATTGATACGGAATTAGATTAGTATTTTTCAGTCTGCAGAAACGCCCTAGAGGTGCAGTAGTAAGAATTTATCGAAATACGAATGAAGTAACGGTGAAAAAGCAAAATTTGTCTGAATTGCCTGCATTGGGCGTCAAAGGCAATTTAGCATCGATGTTTCTAATCAAAACATATCTTGTCCCGTTCAGGTTCCGTATTGACTTATACCACTATTTCGACATTCACATTAAATGAAAAGAAAATGCAAACAAAAAATCAACCAGACTGCGGTTTTCAGAAAACCTCCTCCAAAGTGAAGCATAGGTGACCATTCTGGGAGCCGCTATGTTTGTATCTATGCTAAGGTTTGCTCCATAGAATGAATACAAGAGCCTAAAAATGAATCACGTGTGCGCGAAAAAAATGAATGCATTGGGTGCAGGACACATACGTCCCGCGTTGTCCGTCGTGGCCTGCAAAAGGCGGGACGTATGCGTCCTGCGCTGTCGTCAACGTGTTAATGGTCCGTGAGCCTTCGAGGTGCGGAAGCACTGGGTCCTGCGACGAAACCCTTGAACGATTCGTAGAATGTCGAGGATGGGGATATGTCCCCAAGGTTGGGGATATATCCCCAAGGTTGGGGATATATCCCCAACCTTGGGGATATATCCCCAACCTTGGGGATATATCCCCAACCTTGGGGATATCCCCAACCTTGGGGATATATCCCCAACCTTGGGGATATATCCCCAACCTTGGGGATATATCCCCAACCTTGGGGATATATCCCCAACCTTGGGGATATATCCCCTACTTCGTCGCAAGACCCATCGTTTTTCGGTGGCTCCTATGACGCAACCGTGCGGGACGGTCACTGCCGTCGACCCTCTGCGTCTCTGCAGGCAGGGGATATATCCCCCTAGTCGAGACTAGGGGGATTCGTCCCCTCACTTGGCGACGCGGAGAATTGAAGGCAGTTTCGGGTTTCTTCACCCTCTTGTTTCGCTTCGTTATTCGCATTTCTTTTTTCGCCATTACCTTGCCTTTGTTCATTCGCTGTTTTCGGACCTGAATTTTTCCCCGTGGAGAAATTTTTCTTCTAGCTATTGTTTATTACTTGTGAGCATATAGGTATCATTATGGCGAAATTTGGAAGCTATTCGATCACAAACAAAGAAACTAAGAAGCTTTGAAAATTGGCCCACCTTCTTAGTTTTTAAGCTTATGTCGAAACAATTCGAAATTTCATAGTTATGCCGAAAAAGTTTATAATCTTGCATAACATTATAACCCATAATTTTGATTTAGGAATGGATCTACTTCAAGTATTTTAAGAAAAAGTCACACTTACTTGGCCGGTTGCGGGGGTCAGCGCCGATTCATTGTTGCACTTGTACACAAATACTTGTAATACTAACAGCAACACACAATGAAATGGCAGGTTTAGCTCATAATTAGGAAGGGGAAGGTTGACTGAAGCAAACTCTAGCAGATAGGAAGGGGAAGGTTGACTGAAGCAAACTCTAGCAGAATTAGAAAAACTATGCTGCTTCAGCGGAAATGCAAGCGTTTGAATTTGGTGGTGGCAATTGCCAC
>MU882607.1:0-24808 GCA_036418205.1 Ostertagia ostertagi
TGTTGCAGCGCAACCTTGCCTTGTTCAGATCGCCGCCCATCCCGCCGCGCTATTCGAGGCGTGCCAGCTCCGGACGATCCAAAAGTCTCGCACCCTTTACACCCTGCCTCTTTTATTATTTGAAAAGTCCCTATATGTGTAAATGTGTGACTGTATAATACACTGGTGTGCAAAACTTAGACGGGATAGACGAAGTAACAAAGCCTATTGATAGCTCTGTAGGACCGTTTAACGGTTCCTGTCAATTGCTTTCTTACTGCCTGTAGCAGCTCTTTGTATGTGTGGTTAGGTTCCATAGAGTTATGTTACTCGCCAGTAACACGTCATTGGAAAAGCTACGTTCGTCCCTAAGTTTTGCACACCAATGTATGTGAATTTTATTGAGAGTGAATAACAATATCCTTATAGTTGTATAACGCACATTATATAACCATACCAGAGGGATAGCCCAGCTGCCGCGGCTCTCCTCCTTCTTGTGGAATCACCCGACTTTACTGGGCGATGCTCTTCCGAATGGTCACGCAGAATAAATTAATCAAGTGTGATTAGAGAGGGCCTAATCCCGTTTATGAAAATGGTTCTGTCAGAAAAAAGACTGTGTGTTTCCAAATTTGTACATAGAGGCAGTGGATACGTCGACGTAACGGCAGTACTGCTGAACAAAAAACGGTTGGAAAACTATTTATTTTAAACATTTATTGAGAGACAAGCACAAATGAACAAAAATTCATTCATTTACTTCACGCGCGCTCACTGCAACACTTTAGTTCTCGAATACCTTCCAAAATTAGGGCAGCCTCCCACGACGACGTACCTCTATTTCTGCCGCGCTTTTCAAGGACATAGAATTTCATGTCTGTGACTTCCTCACATCATTTCGCTTTCTTGTTCGTCGTCGAAGGTTTCTTTTCTTGGTTGAAAAGTTAGGGCGTTGTATAAGCAGTACGATAATTACCTTTCCCCAGTCCCATCATTATAATTGAACGCTATATCGTTGAAGAATGCCAGCTCAGTAGATCATCTCAAAGAAAAAACTGGAGCAAAATTAGTAGTGACTGCACAGAAGTCATGGCATAAAGGAATAATGTGCTTACGGGGCTATGAAGGAAAACTCGACTTGTAAAGACTTTGTGAATGTCATGTGCATTTCTCTATGAGGAATTCTTATAGGACGAATTTTCGGACCTTTCTCTTCGAAGACACAACTTTTATTGAGCTTGAACTGGCGAACTCTTGATAACGCAACATAGAGTTGGCCATGAGAAAATACGTCATCTGGAAGATACACTCCCACATTTGACAGGGTCTGCCCTTGAGCCTCGTTAATGCAAGGCAGATAGGGAATTGACGTCGTCGAAGACGGAATAGTGGGCCTGGTTGGTATAGTTGTCGACCTTTTAAAGAAGGATGTGTATATTCCTCCTACTTCCTGTGCAAAGCGACATCCCCAAAAAATTGACCGCACAGGTCGACCATCAGCCTTGTACTACTGCAGGGGCCCAAGCAACTTCGAGATTTCGCAACAGCACCACGATTGATCCTCGAGCTCATATGGTGGCATTCCACTGATATTCAAGTTATTCAAAAATTCAGCTCGATAGTTTAGGGCATTGCTTTCTCAGCAATATCACTGACATGGTTGTTGCCATTTCACCAAAGATCTCCGTAATTAGGTCGCCACTGCTTCGGATTTTAGTAGGTATTCAATGGAATCATTTCGCCTCTTGAGGAAGTTTCATTGACAACTTGGAGAAGCATACTTGCCCACTCTGCACTTTCTTTTATGTCGGTTAAGAGGTGGAATGTCATAAAATGCTGCCATAAACGAGAATTGGCACCATCGCAGAATACGGAGGCATTTCGCAACTCGTGCACACGTTTCGTCAACGTGTATAAACGAGTGCTTAAACGTGTCAAGAGTGGTCGGGAGCCGAGGCAGAAATGCGCACTCTTTACGTGATACTGAGACTGAGCCTTTTAAATGAAGACAGGACAGAGAAGATCTTAGGCGCTATCGCAATTGTAGTGGCTGAGCATTTCAGACCGCGTAAGACATCTCGTTTGTGCCAAACGGGACTAAGCCTTAGTTGGAGGACGATAGAATCTGCACTGCGGTGCACAGTAGATCGCACCCCATAGAAAATTAAATTGTTGAGAGAGTACGAATCATGTAGTATGTGCCGGCAGAATAGCTTAGAAATAGACAAAGTAATAAGAGCTGTCGTGCTTATCTGAAATTACTTTCCTAAACCTTGTTACATAATGGTTTTGGTCTATTTCCTTTGAGAAACTTTATCTATTAACAAAACTAATTTACAACGATATGAGTGTATGCTTTAGACGGTGAGCTCTCAGGACAGCAGAAACGTAACTAACTAACCACGCCTGGCCTAGTAGCTACTATCGGTGCCACGTCTTCCACGTGGCAACTTTGACATGCAATGACCAGTCTATCACTTAACTGTCATACAACGTGCACTAGCATGATATGTCTACATGCTGCCTCTCGGGTAGCTGACTCCTGACAGCATTACTTCGTTTTCTTTCCTTTCTGCTTCATCAGGAAGGCACGAGGGTTGCGTTCGGCCTTGACATCGCGGACGTACATAAGGCTTCAATATTTTCTGCTTCTGCTTCGATATATCTTAAGCTTCGATATTTTATGCTTATTCTTCGGCGGCTGGACCTTGGTTAGCTGCTTCGGGTCCTTGCTTTGCTCTTCTACGTCGGTCGTATGTCGTCTTCCCTTTTTGGTCGGGAAAAATATTGGCAGCGAAATTCTACTCATGGCGAGTTTCCTCACATGGTTGACCACCCAAGTGCCAGGTCTGATAACCTGTCATCGTCCCGTCGTGGGCTGACTCCGAGGCTCGTGGCTGGATGCGCGGTAGTGTCGATGGTTCCATACACATCAACGACATGTACATCGAATCCTCGGGCGGGTCCTGTAAGTACCTCGACCACCTCGGCGCCTTTCTTCACTGCGTGCCACATTCTACGTCTCTCCTCGTACGGGGCGGGTACATGTCCAAAGTTCCTCCACATTGCAAATGACCCTCCAGCGCGTGCATCAGGTTGAGGTGAATAGTGGCCGGCACATCATTAGACCAAACCAGTACCATTGCGGCAGAGATCGAACGAGCACTGAGCTCCGCTGCTACTCCATCAAGCGTAGAATGACCCGTAATAATGACCTTGTTTTTGATTGGCGAGGCTGTGTTTTCCGCCGCTGTAGGTTTTGGTGCAGCTGCGAAATGGGGTGCACAAAATGGAAGCCGTCCATGTTGCTTGTAAAGTCGTTGAGCATATATAAACTGCTGACTCAGCAATGCGCTCAATGGCTAAAGCGCTCGTCCTCTCGTGTATTTCCACTGTTTGCTTGATAATTTTGAATAGTTTTACAAGAATGCTGGGTTGTGAACAAACCTCTCGCTTTCCGGGCAAGTGCGCTACCAGTTACGCTACCGGGGCACCATTTCATTCCAACTCAGCTTTTCATGGTATACGTACCATAGCTTGTCAGCACTCACACGTATAACGTGTTGAGCCGGTTAGCCGATATCGGCAATGACCGCGAGGCTGAAAGCTTTAGCAATGAATTTTGACTTGTTTTTGTTTGTTAACTGCTGTTTTTGCCGCAGTTCGCGTTGCGAATGTTTCACAAGAATGCTGGGTTGTGAACAAAACTTTCGCCCCAGGCGGGACTAGAACCCGCACCTCTCGTACTCCGAAAAAAAAGCAGTTAACAAACAAAAACAGGTCAAAGTTTTGAATAGTGTTTTTTTTTCTGTTTTCTTATGCAACGTTACTTTAAACTGCTTTTCTGATCACTTTTCCCATTCTCACGAACGGATTTCCGGAATTTGTTGAAGTCATTGAAATCATTCCTTTGGCTTTTTTCTTACTCCACGTTTCATTGAATTTCTTACAGGATATTTATTAGTGATCCTACATTGTGACTGTTCTAGTGTGTTTGGCACTACGGTGTTGTAGTTGGAAAAGTAGAAAATTATGCCTATTTCAGGTATAATTGGAGGTCCAGAATAAATCCAAAGCTGACCGGTGCTATTGCTAATTTTTTCGTCCTCTTAAAGCGAATGCTGGATCGTACCAGGCGCGATTTACGACTTCTCATGATATTAACACGTTGACGACAACGCGCGTTTTGGGTTTTTGCACCGCGTGGGACCACGCGATTTTGCAGGCGCCGCCGCCTCACATAAAATCCGTGAATTTTGAGCTTTAACTACGCAAAAACTCGGATGCAACAAAATGTTTCGAATGATATTCGATGTATCAAACTTATCAGAAGGAACAACTGTAAAAGTTCAATCGAATGGACGTTTTCTGGCAATGAAAAGGCAATTTTCAGTAGCTCTTGCTGTAGTGGACCTCAAAATTATTTTTGACTCGGTTGCTCCACTAAAAACATATATCTTGCTATATGTGTAGGTCTGTACTTACTTCTACTACTCTTTTTTATGACCAAGGTTGTCAGAATATAAAGAAAACTAGGAATGAACACAATTGGGAAATTCGTAGGACTTAGAAAACCTTCGCTAAAAAGGAGCATATTCAACCATTCGATGAACCTCGCCGTGTCTAGTCATATTATGGTGTGGTCTATAGAATAGATGCAAAAAATTAGAAAAGAAGTAGCGCATGCGCGAAAAAATCTAATAATCTGCCTTACTTTATTAGACCCCTCGTTTCTTCTCAACTTGAATTTTCTGTTAGTCAAGCACATCTCGTGCTCTCTCTGTGTAGTTTCATGAGCGGGCTTACCCCAGAAAACCCTCCTAGGTGTCCCTGGTGGACGGATGCATTGCCCCAAGACTGAAAAGGTAAGCGCGTTAAGTTATCATGTTCTCTTTATGAATGCCAGCCTTTACTTCTTGAAACTTGAAAGTTCAGAATCGCACACGTTGAACGAACACGTGATTCTTCTCATCATTGTTATATTATAGCGAATAATCGGGTCTTTCCGTTTTTATGATAGAATACGTCTTTAGCTCTTCGATGGATCTTCAGCTCTTCTTCGATTCGATTTGTTCTTGCCATTTGAAACACCTTTGTGCTCCTTATACGGTGACCAAGTTGAGAAGAAATCGCGCTTCCACTCTGAGGAAGTTCAATCATCCTGCCCTAAAGGTAAGAAAATCAGATTATGTGTTGACCTCGCGAAGACCGATCGCTACTACTTTGTGAAACATTTTTGTTGAGGTTTTACATAGAAATGTTCATTTAATATAGCATCATCGCGTGTAGAGCCTATTTTATCTCAACATTTCTTCTTATTGATGTGTGCTTTTGCTTTGACTACGGTTTACGCGCTTCTTTTTTTCAGTTTCACTTCGTGTTGAGTACCACGATTATACAATGACCTGAGGCACCGTTTGTTTTTGGTCTTTGTGAGCGTTATGGGCTGCTCTCTGTCCACCGTAGACTAGTGTCCGAGTCCGCGATCCGTCGCAGGTTTCGCTGATGTTCGCGATTTGCGCCACTTCTGCTCGATAGTGATGGCTGAATGACGACTGCTCATGATTCCACTTGTTTCATATTCAGTGTTTCAAATGTTCACACACTTGCAATTTTTGCGATCCGTCGCAGGTTTCGCGCAAATCGCGAAAATCAGCGAAACCTGCGACGGATCGCGGACTCTGACATTAGCCTTTGCCCACTGAGGTCAGCGGTCGAGGGCTACTTCAGCACTTCACTACATCCTTCGTTGTTTTCATGAGGTCCTTTTTTAGGTGAGCTTGCTGATTACCGCTGTCTACAGCTTACGCAACTGCCTAAATCTGGCATCTCTGTTTGTCTTGCACATCGCTTACAGTACGATGTGCAAGACAAACAGAGATGCGTGTGTGTACGAGTAGGAACCGTATGCTGCATTGATACGTGTCTACATACACTGGATATACTGGATGTCAATAAACTAGAAGCACAAAAAAGTCTCAAAGTATGATCACGGCCTTACTGACATATCTTGAGAGCTTCCGAATAGATGGTCTCTTCTCATTCTGGGCCGCAGTTCGATGTTTATCGCGTTCAGGTAGAAAGTCATGGATGCTTGTTTGAATGCTTTGAATTCAGAATATGCTCGAAAACGGAACGCAGAGGAGAACTGAGGGCAATGTTGCAGTGTGCGCTATGTTGCACTCCTTACTGGTAGAAGACCAACAACAGCGATCTACCAATGCATCGGTTGGTTGCCAATATAACTTCTGCTTGTGTTGCTTTTAATTATTTGAAATTCTTACTTCACTTGAGAAACTTTTCAAGGCACTGAAGACTTTGAGAATGAGCAGCATTTAGTAGCTCGATTCGTGCGTCTTATTCAGGCTGACAATCCTACCGAGCAGGTTTTGGTTTGTGGATATAGTTAGGGAATTAAAACGATTTGCTCTGTTGCCCGCAAATTGAATTATTTCTCAATTTAATGCAGATCTCAGGCGTTGGAGGAAAGGTCCGAATCAAGAACTTTGGACTCCAATTATGCTTGAACTTTATGAGCTCATATTGCGATTCGTTGATGTTAAAGATGAGGTATGGCATCACCACCCCACGGTCCTAGCTTCGTTTATTTAGTTGACTATTAAATGTTTTATAGGAAAATTGGGAGGCAAAAATGCGAAAGATGTATGCGATGGGAACATTTGGTGCATTGGTCATTACAGCGGAAATGTCACTCCCGCTAAGGCTATATTTGTAAGTGTGTTTAGTATGATTGTCTAATTGGCAGATTTTGAATTTCCACGTCCTGTATTACCTTCTGGGTGGTAAGAAGATTACTTAGATTAGATTTCTGTCGCCTAATTTGTTTTATTGTATCGCCTATTCTTCACCAATCACCCAATGAATTCCATCATCAATTGGCTTTGGTTATCCTGCGGTGCTACTATGAGGCGGTGTCCATGCCTCCCTGTGGCTCTAGTAGTTGTCACATCGAATGTACCTTATTATGATGAACTCCTCAAAGACGATGACGCATTCAGAGTACCACATTGCAAATATGTGTATGGAGGGTGAAGGCGGAAGAAAGTGTATGCCGAATTTTCCAAAATCCTCTTTCATTTGACAGGCATAAAATCCATGATTTAGGGTGCTATGGTTGCTGATGAAATGCCATTGCCTCCTCCAATGTCTACGATCATTGCAAAGGTATGAATCTGTTTTCCTCCTATGTCTTTTGCTTCTACCCTGTGAGTATCTCTTGTGTTCCTCTTATTTAATTGCTTTTGCATTGAGTTATTAGCAGCTTGGTAGCTATCTAAAAGAACTAAATTCAGGCCGTGTGTGTACCCTGCTTCAACAACTTCAGTCGCTGAGTGAAAGCGTGCTCGATCGCTGTCGGGGCTAACGATGATCTTATTTGTTCTCTACTTTCTTGGATACTGGATTGTTTCTAAACGGTGGCGGTGGACCACCCGAAGAATGGATGTATAAGGTAACCTGGTGGCCGCAGTGGCAGCTATAGTCACAGGGCTGCGATATGTGGTGAGTCGAAGGAATTCCGATAGCAATCTCATCCTAGTCTTATTCCCACTTTCAGCAACTGGCATGGTGGGCTAACCAGATGGACTTGGCCTTGTTCTCGAAGACGTTTTTCTGGAACGCCTTCGGCTGGACAAAGCCAGCCATACAATCAGTTTAAGAAAGTTTAAGAAAAGATGAAAGAAGGCTATGAAGTACGCTTTATAATTGTAATCCCTAAAACATTAAACAACATGTATCCAAAATTAGGAAGGAGAGGGGCTACAGCTCGCAGCCGACGGCGCATTCGAAAGCCGGGGTTACTCGGCCCTTATCGGAAACAGGTGTCATCGGACCTACGATCAATTTAGTCCTCCATACGAAAGTCCTCCATCGCTCTGATACAGGTGAGGTGACAGTAATTGACAACTTATATACATCCGCAACGAACCATATTTCTAGAAAACAAGAGCAACCGTATGGAGGTGGAGGGCGTCAGGCGCCTTATGCGGTGGGTGGTCGGCTGCGGATTGCGAATCAGTTCATTGACAACTGACCGTAATCGGGCTGTGGGGAAGGCGCTAAGAAACATGGAGCCGGAAATAGGTGCCATTCGTCATCTCTATGACGGATGGCACCTTGCGAAGTGGCTGGGAAATCGGCTACTGGAGGTAGGGCAGTAGTTCGAGTAACAATCCTTCACTAAATGCACCATTTAGGTAGCAAAGAGGAAAGAATGCGAAAAGGTGGGCTGTGGGTGGAGAACGTGAAAACGCAGCTGTGGAAAGCGATCGGCTGTGAGGTTGAGGATAGGGCCATGACGAGAGCCATATTCAACAAGAAAAATGCACGTCATAAACGTACGTGAAGGGCCCTTGGTCTGTGTTTTGTTGTACTTACTTCTTCTTTCGTAGTTCACGAGCAAATTTCAGTATAATGACACGGCGGGACCCATAACGGATTGCGGCCATGAACCACTGGAGGATTCGCGTGCCAAATATCTGGATCCGGCAAGCTGGGCTCACAGGAGTTCCGAGAGGCGGTCTTCACTGGGTCTTTCCAGAGAGACTTGGTCAAGGCGAGCCCATACGGAGGTACCTCCGTATGTGAGGCAAAAAATGCACTGGATAGACTATTGCCCTCAAGAGATATTCTATCCAGTGTCGAACTACCCGCTCCGCGCTATGATGGCTACAATGCACTGGAAGACATCGCAGCTAGCGGTGTCAAGCGGGAAGGAAAAGTGCTGGGAAGTGCGAGATCCAGCGAAAGTACCTATCGAGGAGAACCAAGCAGGATCTTAAGTCTCCAGCAAAACATTTGTGGAGGACTCAGTGATGGCCGAAGTCCTCAAGGGACGACTTGTAGCCTGCACTTCAGGAGCGGCCACGATCCTTCTGGGTGGTTCGCCGAAGTCATGGCTAGCCAAGAATACTATGAATGCGAACTGTGATGCGGTAAGGAGTGTGAGCAGAAAATGCTTTATTATTAGATAATTTAGGAAACTAATGGAGGGCGCTATCGCGCCATTCCTCGCCGTCACACTCCAGACTAGAATCTGCCCCCTGCGATTTCTTTGTAAGGAATCAGCATGGCTATGCTATAATAATGCCTTAGCCTAAAGCCTACGTAGTCTCCTGTGGTGGAGGTGGAAGCCTTCATAATGGCTCCTCTTGATGAGGCCAGGATTTCGTACCTCTTGCCTATTCCGAGGTAGCCATAACATCAGTATGCAAATGAACGGTACGCGCAGTACCAGAGTCTCCTGGAAGTGCACAAAATGGGTCTTGAACAATAATCATAAGGGAAAATACTTGCTTGTTTTCGTCGTTGACTGGCTGCACTTCCTTTCTCCTAAATTCTGGTGCCCCATTACAATGTCCAGCATCTGAATACAGATCGACGTTTCAGTTGTACAAAGGGTACACTCACTTTACCTCTCGGTCCACTACTTTATAAAACGAAAGGTGATCCACGACGCATCTTCGACTCTCCTTCACCTTCCCCTGTAGCCGTTCTAAGGGTTGACGTCTTTTACTTACGCGATCGCGGATGTGAGCGATCGCTTCGCTCCATCGCTTGTCCGTCGTGACGAGTGTGACGGCGGTTTTGTGGCACTCTCACCACAAGTCTGACACATGAGTGTTTATTCACCGCTGTTTTATGCAGTAGGTGCAATTTGCAGATCATGTTTGTTGTGCATCTGATAGGATACTAATCAACATCACCTCGATCATGGCCTCAACCACTAACGTAGACGCGGGATATTGCGAATCGCTGCGGGGACCTAAGGTTCACCGCTGACCATCAGTGGTCCCGAGATTCCCACAGCGAATAGTGTTTCGCGCTGCAAAATGCGCGAGGGTCGCTTTCTGTTTTAGTGAAGCACACCCCCATCAACTAGATTCTTGATCATTCTACGTCTACAGTTTCAAGAACGAAGAGACATTCAGAGCTCGAGTTCCGTAGGCCTTCCCCGGAAATCTAATTTGTTAGATGGGATTGAGTTTTAGTAAAATGTCCAATGACTTGAAAGTTTTTCGAGGGTTTACGAATCCCTCGAAGAGGATTTGGAGGAGGAGGGGTATTTTATACTGGTCAGCCCCACTTTCTTACTGGTGCAGAAGTTGAATTACTAGTTATTAAAAGTAAAATGGTATGACAGCTTCGCTTGCTTATCACCCTACTGCAGTGCCTTGATCGAGTACTTCCGTAATGCAGCCTTTCCGTGTTTGTTCAGGAACACTTGAATGGAATTTGTCATTCAAGTATTTGGTGATGATTTTCACCTTGCGACTTCGAACGAATTTCTACGAGTATGTGAAGATTTAGTTCCAGTAAGATAGTACAATTAGTACTGCAGCGAACTGATTTAAGAAATGCAAGTTTACAGGAGTTAATTTCAAAATTATCCTGATTGCATTGATTGAAAGATTGGCATCGTTTGCTGCAAATCCAGATAGACCTGGCATCTCTGCAGATGTGAGATTATTGAATTTCCTTTTTGTTGAATACTATCGAAATGAATCGTTATTTCTTTAGATTTTCCTATTCGATATCTTCTCTGCCGGCAAGGAACTTTGCGTCAAATCGAAATGCCTCATGCTTCACTTCTTTTCTGCTTTCTGCGACTGCGCCGAATTCAACTTTTGCACGATGAGCATTTCTTCCTATCTACGGCGCGGAATCTCAGATACATGTTCATGATGCTTCATTATATAAAATTGGCTAGCAATTTATGTTCACGTATGTTTTTGATGGAAAATACTAATAGCTCTAAAAAAAGTCAACGTCGACGCAGCTTTTATGGAAATGGCTATGATCTGAACGCTGTGATCATGGCTTCATCGAAATTCTGCGAAGGTTTTGATATCGTACTAGTGCTAATCAGCTTACATTGATGTCAAACCCTTGAATAATCTCTTTTTGCAGAAGATTCGTTCGTGGCTTTGAAGTTTCCACTACATCCTATCCCAGTCGTCTTTACATTTGAAATTGTCTCACGTTTTGGTTCGACACCTATAGGTTCATGTTGGCATCAATGTTGACAGTGGTAATGAAGTGTGCCCAGAACTTCACAGCGATACTCGCTGCTGTGTGCCTGCCTATTGGATCAATCGCGTAGCTAGAAGAAGTTCTCTGTCCTGTGTTTAGTGTGATTTGTTGAGATCTGAATACGAATAATATGAATGATATTAATTATTGCGAAAGCTCAGAATGGAGCTGCTTCTGGTGCAAGTCTTGCCTAAGGATCCCTCCTGAACGCTTCTTTCGCTTTGATTGTTGCCTTTTCTTACTAACTCTTTGTTTGTGACACCCTGTGTTTTTTTCACGATCTCATTGTTTTCATGCAAATTCTTGACTAATCCAATTTTAGTTTGTATTGTAAAACATATCACAAGATAATCAAGCGGCCATTTTCACAACCTCAGCTATCTCTGGTTTCTGTGAGCCCAGCTTGTTTACAATTGCCTCTTAACTGCTGTTGACATTTCGTATCTGCAATAAAAAGAAAAATACCTAATTGAAAGGAAATGTGCAAAGTAAGATAGGAATGCGTGAAAGCCTCGAAACAGAAGGTGATCAAATCGAGTGTGACGTCAGGTGAAAGTAGGAGAGAAGGCAACTGGACAAGCAAGAAATAATCTCGTCAATCCACCCCCTGTGCACACGGCCGGATTGTCACAGCCCCTTGCGTCATCCTAAAATGAATGGACGTGGGAGAAAATAAAGAGAAGGGAAACTTGTCTTTCCTCTTACTGAAACAAATTTTTCGAAAACAGTGGTTGTTCACATTCAAGAAAACCCCACCTCCAAGACGATTTTACTTGACATGGAAGAAAAGGCCGTTTCTTTTGATTAATTCAAGTTATGTGCTTTACATTCCTCTTCATTCATTACAGAAGCAAACCAAGTGGATAGGAGTTTGAAGACAGGCAAGATTTTGAATAATGCGAAAGGCCAGGTCGGATATTACTATATATACTATGTCACATAAACATTAGCGCCTACACAAACTGTTTGATACGCAGCTCTCTCCGGGAAATGAAGACCAGCCCACGTTTTCATTTGACACTCGAAAGACAGGCCTCAATCAATGGACCATCAAAATTGAACGCTGTCGAGTCACACAGCACAGTAGGACACTAAGCAGAACGCGATAACGAACAAAAACTATATATTCAACTATCAAAAAGTTGAAAAAAAGCAATATGTCAATATGTGAATGCAGCTTTCAGAAATGTAAAAAGGAATAACAGCAGCGGCGATTCGGGCAAAGTTATGACTAAAAAAGCAAAATTTTCACATTTCGCAATTCTTATAGTTTCATAGCGCAAAAAAAAAACAGAGAAAAGAGAAAAGAATAGCATAGCGAAAAAAAATTGTTTGCGCCAAACACTGACTTAAACTTAAACTTAAAAACGTTGCCGAGTGATGCTGCAAAATGTCACAGTCTCCGCGGCATGATAAATAGTCAACATTCGAAAAAATCGTCCGTCACGACCTCCCCCTGCCGTGAAGGTTAGGGAGATGTACTAGAAGAGTGAGGGTCCCTCTTAGGCTTCATCACGGTTCTCTTTTGCTGTTTCTTCCATTTCCATTCAACAATGCACTCTCACACCCGTTATCAAACGCGGTTCATCCGCAAATCCGTGCCTGACTTGTGCCTTTAAAAGAATCCTTCGCAAAATTCTTGCATTATTTCTCAACATAAGCAGTATCAGTTGTGATCGATGGAAACAGCACACAAAGTTGTACGTATGAAGATTCGGTTTTCGAGGAGCAACAAACTTACAAAAACTACACTCTGTAGACAATCGAAGGTAAAGGCGCGGAGCCAAAGGCAAGGTATGGAAAGGAGTCCGCCTTGAAGCGGCTGACAGCTCTCATTTAATTCTCACGCAGTGAAAGAATCGGGTGAAGTCGTGCGATTTTGCAGAGTAGAGACAAATGGATCGATAGAATAGGAAGAGTAGAAGTGTGAGGTGTGAATGCAATAAGTCAAAAAGGCAAGAAAGAGTTTCTAGTGAAGGCACTCCCCCCTGGAAACATTCCCGTCGAAAGCATTTGGGATAGATGTCCGGTGTACTTCAAACGCACAGCAGCCCTTTCGATTTTCCGAATTTTTTACCATTTCATGCTTATGGTGGATGGTGGGTCTCAAGCTAGTGACTTATGACTGAAATAAGATCATTCTTCAGTGAGGGATTCCTGTAAATCGTTATGAGTGTGTTACATAATTAATGGCCGTCTTTGTTCAGATCATCAAACACTTCCAAGGTCATGCGAAATAGTTTAAATGTGAAGAATCAGGACCATAGCAAAGAGGTTTGAAGTTCAGGCCAGCCAACGATGAGCGGAAGCATAGCGTCTGACCATCGCTGAATTTCTTCGCGATCCGATCAAGCAGAGCTCCGATGCCTCGTGGTGAGATCAGTTTAGAAAATCCATCTGGTCCGCAAAACAACACACTGCCCTCGCAGTCTGGACCCACCAGGTCAATCAAAGTTCAAACTTCATGCTCGGAGAACATGGTTCTTGATTTGCTAGACTGACTGGAGATCTTGTTTTGATGACCGCCTTATTGAATGCAGACAAGCGCTGCAAAGGTAAACGAACAGCTCTTGAGGTTGGTTGCAGCTGTGCGAGAAGAACCGTAAACCTCCCCCAAATCTTTTTCCGAAGAACGAATTGAGCGTTACTTCCCGAAAATAACTCGCCACGGTTTGACGGAAATAGGCTGGACCACGATACCCCTTCCATCGTATGGTCCCGACACTGCTTGACATTGGCGTCCTTGCCCTTAGCTGATCTGAAGAAGAGCTTAGACTCGAAACTTATCAGTGAATGTCGGGAACAAAATCCCACTTTGCATATTTTATTGAGGCATTTGAACAACTGTTCGACGCTCTGGTATGAACCAGGAAGAAGCTGATTTGCTGGTTGTAGCACCCACTACAGCATATCCAAATGCAGTGTAACCGAAGGGGCTACTTGCCTACTTGTTCCCATCATTCGCATCAATCTAAATCTACTCCTAATGGAACGCCGATTTTAAATAAGGAATAAAGCAGTCAGGATGAATGGTTGAGCAATGATCGTATCTTAGTTCTGGTGATAGAGGCACTCAAATGCACTCTTAAAATGACGTGCCCTGCAAGCCATCTTCATATACAAACATAGACAGGTGTATCTTCTGAGGAGAGCCAGCTTCTAAGATGCAGTTCAGATATTCATGCACAAACCGCTGGCAAGTAGCTCCTAGAAAATCCTGTAAGACACTCAACCCACTTGCCACACCTGAGCTGCACTTGGCAACGAAAGAATGCACTTCGAGGTTAGCAGCAAATTTTGCAATTGAATGCCCGTATACGAAGTTATACGACCATTTGCTGCCTTAAAGGACGAATTCACGATGAAAAAACAACTCATTTTACCTAGGGATGGTGAGCAGCACACGAGAGATGGAAAAATCATGAGAAAATGCCCAGAACCCGAGAAATGAGACCCCTTCCTTCCGTTCATTTGTGCATTGATGCGACTCACTACGCTGTGCCCTCTTCAACACTACGCTCTCTCTGCTATCTGATCAGTCGCCAAGTATGGACCTGTGGCGAGCAATCAGCTGGTCGGTGGGCGTGCACTGGCCCCGCGCCAAGATTGAGCCTTACTAGGTCGCTGAGGTCTAACTCCTTCGGTGCCAACTTGCGCTTCAGTCCGCACCCTCAGGAGGTCCGCGGGTCCCTCAACTAGGTGAATTACTCCTTCTTCGACTTCATTCTAATCGTGAATTCGTCCTTAAAAATGCCCATTTGTAGTTCAACCAACGTTGCCTTAGTTTACATATTTTCTAACATACAAAGGTGAGTTTGCACGAAAGCTGATCTTCCTCTTGAATTCGCTGGCCAACAACCGTTTTCTATATAACTACACTTAGAAAAACAAACTAAAGTACAGCTGCTTGAGATGAGAAGGCCTTCAAATAATAGAGTGCACTAGCGATAACAGACACATCAACTACGCTCTGTTAGGCCCGCGTTCATAGTTCGTGACTCGGAGATTAGGATAGTAGGCGACAGGATATTAGGATAGTAGTAGAGTAGGAGATTGCGCTGACAAGATTGGATACGTATCGATTGAAATCGCTGGAGAGTAGTAGATTGGGCGACTTCAAGCGAATAGATCAATACATATCTAATCTTGTCAGCGCACTATCCTAATCTACTACTATCCTAATCTCCTACTCTACCTACTATCGTAATATCGCAATCTACTACTCTCCAGCGATTTCAATCGATACGTATCTAATCTTGTCAGCGCAATCTCCTACTCTACTACTATCCTAATCTCCCCGTCAATACATATGTTTTTCATTGTCGCGTACTATCCTAATCTCTCCGCAGTCGCGAACGTGACCGCGGCTTTATTACTCTGCCGTTGGCGAACGTTTCGCGTCACAATCGTTATCGGTACGGTCCTGCCGAGCTGCCAAAGGCATCCCACTGCGAAACCGATCGTCTCACACCCTTATTGATCCACTGCCTTTCTGCTGAAAGCTCTCCCCTGCTTCAACCTATCACCTTCTCGTGAAAACCTTAAAGATGACACTTTTGAAAATTAAGTCGGATGGAGTGGTCTTGAGGAACATTTGGTTCTGTCCCTGTAGAACGTAATATATCCTTCGTACAATGTAACTACGTACGAAAAAATGTTTTTTCTCCACAAAATACTTCATTCATAAATATCTAATAAATATACTTGCTTCACAGCGCAGAACTGAAACACCGTCAACGAAGAAGTCTGACTGGAATCGTGGTGCACAAAGGTCGATTGACAACAACTTGTACAACTATCGAAAGGAGCATCGAGAGAGACAGAAAGGAAGAGGAAACGTAAACGAAACACATGGTATATTCTAACCAGCCGACAAGTGGGAAAGACACGTGATTCACAAAAGAAAGGAACACAACGATTTGGTTCGAAGTGAGGATACGGATTTACTGATATATGGATTTATAAGGTAGCAAGAAGATTTGATTTTGGTCTCATAACATATACACCACAGGAAGAATATGGTTTCAAAAGCATCACAGATCATTGATGGGAAGATGCAGATTGGGGACAGTATGTGTGGGTAATATATTCCTAGTACCGTTCACATAGAAAAACCATCGTGGTCAGAGACCCGCGTCAGGCGACCTCAAATCGCGACCTGAGGCTAATACTCTTCATCTCATCAGTTTACGTCGTCAGTTCAAAAGGCACGCAGTGATGAAAAACAAGCAAGTCTACCCATTTCCAATGCAAAACATGGAGGTCTAGGTTACCGTAGGAGGAGCACGAAATGGATTCTGAAAGCTCATGGATCTCAGGGAAGAGATCCCGCAAGGAAGCGAGGGTGCTGTTTTGGGACTATGCGAGTTTGAATATTACGTGCATATCGAACTGACCCCGAGGAGTATGAAACCAGCTCAACGATACATGAGGTCGTCATTACACTAACCCTGTTCCGACAAGATGTACATCAGGCATCTATCAGATGTACGATGAAAATATTCTACCAGCTCTTAGCCGTTCTTTTTGTAAATCAGATACTAAAGTGTTAGAATTGCGCAGTATGCTATACGAAGAACGAGTTTTTAGACGATTAATTTGACTTCGAAACACCAAGAACACCGTATCAGATCGAAACAAAGGTAATGAAATTAAAACGATAAATACGGAACAGAAACTGTTGCTCACGAGATGATCTCAAGATCGCGACCCGTACTAATGAGCTCAGATCAAACAGGAGGGAATTGTTGTGAATGATGGCAGAGAGCAGGACTTGGACCAGAGACAGGAACAAGGTGTTCGTTCGCTGTCCGTCTTGAAGACAGGTCAAATCAGTAAGCTCTGTCGTCGATTTGTCTTCGAAGGCCTTTGGAGATGGTTATGATCCTTGAAGATAGTATCACGATCAAGCGACACACCTTCAACGTCCATCACCGACTCATCATCACGTAACGTCATCACCTGCATATCAAACCTCTGTGAAAAGAAAAGCTTCGTTGCAAGATTTAGTGGAGGTAGAAGTGTTTTTGAGGTTCCAGTAGAACTCCATAACAAAATAAAGAAACAACTTTACCTTGAGGGGGAGAACCTTGAGAAAGTTGTGGTGCATGGCGTCATGAGCTGATATCCTATCTCGACCTTCATACTAAACAGAAAGATTGGAGAAGATTTCGAGCAAGACCCGAACAACTGAATTGGAACTTTAATGCAGAACCGAGTCACTGCTTCCCAAGACCCTTAGTATCCGACCCCTGAAATTCATGTAGGCCTTGGAGCTTAGAAGAAACTTCTGTCTCCCCTCCCCCAAAACCACTTATTGTGTAATTTACATATTGATAGCCTCTTCCGCTCTAAGTTTCCTCTGTATACGGCGGACCTTGAAACCCAAGCGAAGCTCGTTAAAGACACCGCCCACTATTGGGTGATGGGTTTTTCAGGTGGTTTTGATATTAAAAGTACAAATCGGACAGCTACTGAAAAATGGAATAAATTGTCAAGAACACTGAAAAGGACAAACGTCATTCTTCCACGCTAATAAAGAAGAGGCACACAGCTAGATAAGAGATACGGCGCCGATGTGAGAAAACAGCAGACAGAAGCGTAGTGGGTAGGCTACGCGGACACCGTAGGAGGGAGTGTGCAGTGACCCTCGTCCTAAGCTCCTAGCGCCCCTCCTATCTGATGTTGAAGGTTGGAACGGCGACACCCCTGCAGGTACAACACTGGCAGCCTCATTCGGAAAAGCGTTATTACCAGTGGGCTCAATCGTGCATTCACTCATTTACAGCAGATTCCCTCACGTTTTTGAGCTTATGCATGAATAAGATGCCAAAAAGAAAAGATAAGCAGTACGAATACGTAAAAGAAATCACCTGTAAAAACTTCAAAAGCAGATCGTAGCCCTGCGCATCCATTCGTGGTATTTGTCGGATTAGTGGTTCTGGATGGTAGACCTTTTGCGCGAACGGGGCGTATGCTGGACGAGCGCAGATAGTCGCATGACGATCTCCTCGAGGTGATCCCAATGTCCTAAAAAGTACCCTATACGGATTGCAATTTCAAGGATGGATGAACACAGTCATTACATACCGAAAGATAAGGCCAAGCTGCTCGTCAGTCGTTGAACCAGGGAAATAGCGCACGACCAGCAACCATCTCGAACAGAATGCATCCGACACCCCACATATCGATATGCGTGGAATAATCAGTCGAACCTGAACAGCAATCTTTTAGCTAAACCTGAGTATCTCTTTAGTTTTCTTATCATTCAGTTTCCAAGAAACGTTTTTAGCGCAGTGTCTGAGCAGCTCCAGAAATATAGCATGACCCAACCACAACTGTGCTGAGGAAGTACGCCTGGATGCACATAAATGCCATAGCTTTCAACGACCAACAGAATACAGCGGTGCAAAATTTCCAACACTACTTAGCATACTTGCCCAAAGGTAAACAAATAATTTTATGGCAACAACTTTCTTCACAAAACATATACATAGTGTCAATAAGGTATGCACATAAAAGCAATATCGTAGCATATAACAACCTAAGGAAAACATTCGAAAAACCTAAAAAAAAAACTCGGAATTTCAGTGAATCACGTAGGGAATGCTTCACCCCTGGACTCGTGCATAGGGTGACATCTACGGCCTACAATAATACAGCAAAAATTTCGGAACAAGGGTGCCCACTTGGAAGTCGAAAGTCGTCTATCTCTACAGATCGTACAGTAAGTAGTTCTACAGGGTGAGCCAGAATCATTTGCTTAAAGCTATAGCATTTGTTCTGTTGATACATATTTGGAAGCGTTAAGCGAGCAACTGGTGATCAGCCTCATGGTTAGCACATTTTCTATCAGGGCTTAAGATCCCACTTTCCAGCGCCGACGTTTCTCAAGTTGTTGGACTTTCTTTTCAGCGAGCTATGTCACCCATTTGAGCGTGCTTGGTCAATATACGGAAGCAGTAGCTAAAATACTACTAGTGCACGGTAGAACTAAGAATTTTGCCATCAAATAATAAGTGGACCCTGGAGCTATGAAAGGCTACCGACACCAGCAGCTGCAACTTCCAAAAATCGTTCGTGACGGAGACATATTGATGAGCTTATTAAGCAGAATGACAAACATTGCCAGAAAAAAAAAAACTACACTCAAGGCGTTCACATGCTAGAAAACGAGTGCTTTGATCTATAGTTACCAAAATGCTCATGTCAAGGCTTCATCCATGAGAAATTCTGGAGAGGACTTCAAGATGTTCCTTGAATGCCTACTTCGGCGCGCCGTCCAGCTATGATCTTATCAGTGAGATATTGCAATAAGAGACTGGGATCGTCAGAACCGAGCAAGCTGCCCACAGGAATTGTGGAAGTGTAACGATAGATGCAGAATTGCGATGGAGTATACAAAAAAAGCAAAAAAAGTCATGGTTTGGGCTGCGATAAGCCATGAATTCATGTCCCCATTCATTTTTATCGACGAGGATGCTAAAACCAAAGCAGAGGTTAACCTGAGAGGGGTGCTGACTGAAATCTTACTTTCCTGGACAAAACGCACAACGGATCCGGTTCGTTCATATTTCAGCAGGGGGCAGCACTAGCTGGTAAATCGAAGGTAACATCGCACGACTGCGAGAAGACCAACCCGGGCTCCACCAGCGCTCAAGACCGGCCAAACAAAAGTACCCACTCGATTACAGTAAAGTAAATATTTCGGGTCAAGCTTTTTAGAGGGGCCAGTTTGTAGCAACACCACTCAAATAAAGAACTGCTCAACGTATAGGAAGAAATATCCATTACCAATTTCAGAGCGTTGACGAGTCACTGTGAACGACTCTTCTCACAACTGAAGGCTAGTGCGCGGTCCAAGAGGACGCTTTGGCATGTGAAGCAGGGTTTGGGATTAAAATTGCATATGTGTACATGTGTTAGAAAACTAGTCCTCAATTTATTGTTTTGAAGAGCTCGGAAAGGAGGAAACTTATGCAAACATAATTTTGGCGCACCCTAATATATTTCAAATAGGCGAAGCCTGCTACAAGGGGAACCACTTCCAAAGACATTGTTCCTGGATGGGATCATGGATGGAAACTAGTTTAGAGCCTCCGAATCTGAGGATTTAGTTACCTTCTTAGAACGATTGTTGCTACAGAACATTTATCATACACAAATTATGCCTTTGAACCGCCTTAAACTCAGCCTTTTATGCCAGTGATGAACCTTGTGCTGATCCTCACCTAACTAAAGTATGATACAAAAGGGGTGGAGAATTATCGATGATTGATATGTATTATGACCTACAACTACCTCATAATTATGGATGGAAAGAAGATTTGAGCAGACTGATCCAAACAGTAAGTTTACACCTTGGGAGCCATGCAGCCCATATGTGGGCTGCAGTCTGTCAACGGTGTGATACCTTACGACTCATGTTTTGGAAGAAAGCATTCAGTTTTTCTTTTGTTTTTCTTTTCCATTTCATCAATAAGATTTCGTCCAGATCATTCAATAGGTTTTTGTTCCAATTTGCTCAATAAGATCCTTAAAAATCCACTGAAGTCCTGAGCGGCCGCAAAACGTAAAACATGCGCGCTCTCCAACGTGTTCAAGTGGACATACAGTAGCGGTACAAAATCTTCACCAACGGTTTTTCGTGCATTATATTTCCTACATTCATCTGTTTTTTGTTGAATAACAAGTTCTGTGTCTTTTGCCTTTTTAATTCCTTGAGTTCTGAAGATTCGAGGCATTTGAAAGAAAAAGCTAATTAATCTTCCGGATTTTTCCAGAGAAAATTGTAATGCACGAAAACATTGGCGTACACTTTTGACCACTTCCAGACACATGGCCATAACTCATCCTTAACAAAGAGCGATTATGGACCAGAACAGGCTATCAAGACATTTTATGGCACGATTTCATTTCTCGTGTTTTGAAAATTTTCAGCTATTTACCAACATACGGTTACCGCACGTTAAAACTAGTGGCGATCCCAAAGACGGAAGATAAATCCCAATCCCTCTTTGAAAAATGGACAGGATAGTTGAACTTTTAAAGTTCCGCTGGGCTGATACAAAATTTAATGTTTTCCAAGGAATAAGTTTACCGATGATGTTTCCTCAATTTGGCAATAGAATGTATGAAAAACAAATCAATTTCAACTTTGACTACTATACTTCTCAGCGTAGAAATCAACTACTGAATCTAACTGTAGATGATGTTCAGATAGGTTCAGTAGAAGAGCGAGATTGAGTACTCCTTCACGTTGCCTTAAAGAACCGGGCGGAAAAACTCACATCTGATGTCAATAACCTCGGAATGCTTGCAAACAAGCCGGTTCGTGCAACAGTCACAAATCATCCCGTGCTGATGCGAATTATTTCTTTGAGGAAACCAGAGAGAATGGACTGCCAAAGGCAGGGCAAGCCATGAGTACGGATCGCCCCGACTTAATTCAAAGCTGGTCGGTCTCTTCCGGAGGAGAACACAGCAGGAATAGCTGTGCGCGAACGGGAATAGTAACACTCTTTGCTTGCGGTGCAGTCCGACAACGTTCTTTGGATGCGCATTGACCCATCGCAGGAAAGTATCATAAAGAAGTTAAAGGCAAAAAATGCTAAAATTATACGACTGGTACCAAGTTACACTAAAGAAACCACAAGAAAACGTTGCCATGTTTCACGATCAAAATATTGTCTTGTTTAACCCCCTCCAGTACTACCGTAACTACTTGGGAAAGCGAGAGGTCAGCAAATAGTTAAGCGGAAAAGGTGAAAGCGACATGTTTTCGTGTTGTTTGCCCAGTTTCGTGGCGACGTGGGTCGGCTGTCGTGGTCTGCGCCGCTATATTTAGGTCATGTAAAAAGAGAACTGGATGCTTCTACGCGGCTTCCAGCGTATGCAATGATCACAGGAATTACGCCCAAAGTCTGTAATCTAGCTGATTTCAACGTTTACGGCCGATTCCCTAATAACTCCCATCTCCCTTGCCTCCACCTGCCCAATATTCCTTAAAATCACCGAAACTTCTGTTAACAGTACATTAGTACAAGGATGAGTCCAAGGGCTTGAATTCCTCCATAATTCATGGAAATGTGCCACAAATTCATAGAAATCACACCACTCGAATTACACCTTTTCAACAGTGACTTCTCCTTCAAGCCGCCTGAATAAAATTGCCCCGTGCACTGTCGTTGAAGGCTATTTTTCAGTCGTTCTTCCATTGTTTAAAACAGAATTCGTCTCTTTAGCAGCGCGCTTGAAAAGACTATTGTGAAAAATCCAATTAAGGACGAGGATTCCCGCATAATTTAGCGACCACAATAAAGCCTTTTCTGCTAAACAACATTGCATGGAACCGACAATTCCCTTCAAAATAGCTTTTATCGCAGTGCGTGTCGGATCAAAATTAAAAGACTTCAAATGGTGGAACAGAAATACATAAACGTCAACAAAAACATGGCTGTTCGCTGAAAACACTGCGCTGTTGTTTTCGTCTGGGAAACCGGAACAAAAAGGAAAAAGTTGATTCACCTAGAAGCACATCCGGCGGTCGGTACCACAGCGTCACCACCTCATTCGAGTAGGTCTTCGTTGGTACAGATTTAGCCCGCGCCAAACCAAAGTCGGCCAACTTCAGCTCGCCCTTGGCAGTTATCAGAAGATTCTGCGGTTTCAAATCGCGATGGAGTACTCGGCGCTGGTGGCAGTACGCCAAACCTCGGAGCAGTTGGAAAAGGAATAACTGAAAAAGTGGATTTGAATCTCTGCTACACTGTTTATGCAATAATGAGCACACCCAGCGAAGAAGATAAAAGTTATTAAAAAATGTGCTATAGGAAGCAAAAATGTGACCAAACAACTCGCGAGGTTATTCATCGGTAAGTACGTTATTACAGGCAAGCCATGTACTGCTTCAGGTCGCGGTCCACGTATTCGAAAACCTAGAAGAGGAAAATGAGGTTCAGCTTAGAATGTGGAGTGAGGTGGAAGTGGGAGGAACATGAGGTACTAGAAGAAAAGCGCACCGGTCCCGAATTGTCAACAAGAAGCGGTCGTTTATGTGTTTCTAAATTCGCGAGCATATTTTTGAGCGGAGGCAAAAAAGCATTTCGTCAGTAAATTATGGTTCAGCGTCCCTGCATGTCAAAAACAGACGGCAAACGATGTTTGAATAAGCGGCAGAAGCGAAGTTTGCGCGAGTAATCAGATGAACTCGGAATACGCCACGGCCCCCAACAACAGGAAGCTTGAGGGCCCATCGAAAGCACTTACAAGAGTGAGCAATCGATCGGTGTGAATGATGTCATGAAGGGTGACGACGTTGGCATGGCGAAGATTCCGCAACAACGACACTTCCCGAATCGCCGTGCACGGAGCGCCTTCCTCCTGTTCCAATCGGATTTCCTGAAACACAAAGGAACTTTCTCCTGGGACATTGTTTACCTCCGAATCGTTTAGAACACTTGTACTCCAGGTTAAAAATTAAAAGATTAATTCGATCAGGGCTGCTGAGGAAGCGAAGAAATTTTGAAAAACAAAACTCCGATCGATCTTTAGGCGCTCTCTAGAGTAGCACTAATCGCTCAGCGACAAAGAGAAAGACTCAAATTGGCGACAAATTATCCTCGACGTCATCGAATATGCAGTAAATGTCCTAACGAGTTCCAGGCACCTCGTGGAACATTCGATAAATCTCACGGCAAGCACCTTTTCTCGCTATCAGGCAACGGCTATACAAAACTATGCCTACAAAAGGTTTCAAATACGAAACTCTGCGGAATTCCCAGTAGACCGGAACAGAGTAATTATCCCGAAGTACGGTATCGTAATATTCACTTGACAGCAGTATTTTTCTCAATCAACCACAACAACGACGTCGATGCTAGTGCGTGTGTGACTAGAATGAAGAAACGACTATTGCTATCTCCCCGAGGAATATGAGCACAATGGATGCCATGTCATCCACTGGGACAATTAGCTGTAGTCCCTTCAACGAGCTGCCTGAGAATTGGATTGAATCCTGACGGGAATTTCCGCTTGACTGCGCCACTTATAGGAAACGATCGTAGGAAGTGTATAAATGGAAGTCCATTTATTTTTACATTTCTGTAAGTTTATGAGTTGAAATTTCCTCGCAAAAGCACCTGAAATAGCACCGCAAATCGTTTATTTTTCAACATGAACGAGGGCCACTTAAAGAAGCCCAGGACAAGATCGGAGATGGCGGAGGGGGTCCACAAGCGGCCCTCTAAGGGTGCGGGACGATGGGCGCTTCGCGGTGAAGTCTATGCCCCAGCGGCCCTAGTAGGGTCATACTCGCGTCACTCGCGCCACTGCCCGCCCACCCCGTCTGGCTCCAGCCATCAAGCAGAGAGAGAAGGAGAGAGCGTTAGCTTTGAAGAGGGCAGCACCAATGAGAATCCCATCAATACAGAAATCAGTGAAGTTTCTCATGGATTTTCTCCATCCCAGCACTACTAACCACAACTACTTTGGTTGATAATGGGCTGTCTTCTCATCGCAAACTCCGCCTTTAAGTACGACTAATGCAATAGGACGCTCAATCGTCCAACCATCAAGCCTTTTTTAATGGTAGTGAGTAATTGCTATTTTGTTGAAACTGCACCCAACACTTTCAATAAACTTTATCAGTTAACGTTTCGGCGAGATCGTCTTCTCCGGAGCCTAAAAGGGAGAAATTCGAGTTTGTGGTTATCCGACTCAATATTTTTTCGAATGGGTCTAATCCGATTGAGAAAATGGAGATGAGGGAAGCTAACAC
>MU882608.1:0-40182 GCA_036418205.1 Ostertagia ostertagi
CATAATATTCATGAGTGCGAACATCTTAGGGTCAACGCAAAGGGCGTTGCGAAACTGACGACGTTAGCATTCCGATGCCCTTTATCAGCCCTTATCATTTGCTATCACTTTCCTTCGCTCACCATTTGGGTCCCAGTCCTACCCTACACAATATTCATGAGTGCTAGCAATCCACTGCCAACGCGAACGGCGTAACGAAGTTGGTGACATCGGCATTCTGACGCCCGTTATCAGCTTCTATCAGTACTTATCACTTCCCGCCATCATCAGTGTTCACGTCCGACCCCCTATATATCCTAGAAGTTTGAGCGCTCTGGGTCCAAAGGGAACGAAGTTATGAATTTCCGGTCAGACACACACACACACAACCGCTTAGCCGATTATATATAGTAGGATATGTACTTCGTTAGGCAAAAATCTTTTCAAAATGAGAACTTCTAGCTTAAGAACAATAAAATCTGAAGGGTTCCCTCTTGTGGTGAGAGCGCTACAAATGACCCGGAAATGGGTGCTTACATGCTTGAATTCGCTGTGAGAACGGACTTTATGGTTTTTGGCTAACTCTTTTTTTTCTTGCATGGTAATGAATTTTCGTTTTACTATAGTTCTGTGAACAATAATCGCACTACGGTGATTGTGGAGTCTCCAGCCTCTCCGCTGCGCAATAACTAGTGGGTTGTAAAGGAAGTACTTGAAGTTCTCGGGATTTCATGTTTCAAGACATTATTTTTGATCAAATTTCTGGCATATTGCTACATGCTGCATGTTGCTAGGAAGCAAAATTCTAGCTCTATCGGATAGAGCTGGCAGCTTTGCTCATGAACTACATACTGTTTGCACTTTTTGAAAGCCTTGAATCCAAAATGTTCAAGGAGCAACACAGCACGATTTTATTGCTAAAATTTGAATTAGGGCTGAAAAGAACCGAATCAGCTCACCATATGGAACTATTGATTTGGCCTCGCATTTGCTACAAAATGCGCACTGCAGCGATAGTTTGAGAAGCTTGTGTAGGGATCACGAGAGTCTCCAAGTAGTGAGGGTGTCTTTGGATATTGAACATTGGTAGAAATTAGCTGGAACAGCACGCTGCAGCGATAGTGATAGAGCCAAATGTGCTTAGAAGAGTTGAGAAGGCCGTTATTGAATTAGACATAACTGATTTATATTTTCTAGTCAGATGGAAGCCCGGAAAATTCGATGAAGGGGTGCCGCAAGAAGCGCGGTTCCAAAGGGCTATCTTCCCTTCTTCCATCTTCTTTCATCCGAAGGAACTCGACCTAATTCTCGTTCGAGTAATAATACATAATGTGGTGCGGATTCTTCTCAATAAACTATGAATTTCGGCTGGGTAGTTCGGTCACGACTAGGGTCAACAAAACTTTGCAAAGGTGAAACTGCACGAGGAGAAGGTTGTGCTGCCTGTTACGCGGTCTGCAGCAGGCGCAGCTCTCCGAGCACAGGCGAAACTATTATAGTGGGACAGTATTCTTCGCAAGGTATTAAAATAACTCCGGAACCTTATCGCATGCGCCAGCAAGGGCTCAATGAATAGACCAACTCTTCTCCGCGATGCACCTTACCCGCCACCGCTAAACGCAGGCCTTTTAAAAATGAACTAGCTGAGCACTAAACTATATTTCGAACGCCTTCCTCACTAGACTTCCTGCCTGACTTTTGCCTATTCACTTCACTTTTCCATCGTCTGGATGCGCCATAACCTTGGCTACTTTTGGCATGTATCCCCTTTGTAGTCAGGACACCCACAATTCCAAGGGAATATTGAGGGCAGGGGTAGGGTCGAACCCTTGCAAGTAGCAACGGGCTACGTAGAACGGGGTCGTCCTTTTGACGGGTTTGGGTTAGAGGGGAGTATATTTTGATGGTTTGTTAGTTAGGGGGGTGTACTTTTGTTTTGATTGTAACGATGTTATGAGAGGTGGCCAGCAGAGTCAACCCTGCGTTGCGCAGTTCTCAACGGCCACGTTGCGCAGTTTCGCCCGATTAGACACGTTCTCTCGCGCGAACATTCACACTCGCATGCTCGAGCCGTCTGTGTCTCCGCCCATACAGCGTGCGTTGAGGATCTCTCAACGTGCCGTTGCGAACTGCGCAACGCAGGGTTGACTCTGCTGGGGTGGGCTGGAGAAATTAGCGCCCGTCTGCAACGCGCGTATATACCCCTCCCCCTGGCCGAAAATGACGCAGTGGGATTGGGTAGGGTGGAAATTTATTAGATAAAGAAAATGGGTTGAAATGGTGGAAATAGAAGGAAATTTTCGGAGATATTTACCGTTTCAGAGTGACTATATACCCCCCCCGCTCGACGGCATTTTTGGAGGAAAAAGTGGGCGGGGTTTTGATGGAAGATGGAGATGGTGGAGGTAGGGAAAAGGGGGTCGTATCAAATCCACGTTGGGGGAGGGGGGTCGTAAAAAAATTTCGGTTACATAATTATGCTATAGTGATGGGTAAACTTATCTCTACACAGAATGTCACTAGACAAGGGGGGGGGGGTCGTTTTATCAAATCATCATGGAAGGGGGTCGTAAAAATTATTCCGAAAGGGTTAGATACGCGGACCTAGGACGACCCTGGTTGGAAGGCCTCGCTGCTGAGAGGTCTGAGGTATGTTGTTCGAAATTTAGATATTCCGATGTATATTTGTGGATATTTTCTTCATCAGTTAACCCGCGTGTCTATTTGCAAAAAGTGCACCGGCGCTTTACCAGCTGAACCTCTGTATGATGCGACAGTGTTCCTCAGTTGTTTCCGGGGAAGTTGAGGATGTTAGAGAAAGCAAGTCTCTTTTGTCGACCTCAGCGTCTGCGAATCTCAAGCACAGAATGGCTTCGACCGATACGCACGTCTTGCTCTATGGGGAGTCCGTCTAGAAAATCAGAGATTGAATTAAATTGAAGATTTGAAGAGGTTCAGAAAAGCCTTACTTAACTGACACATATTTTACCCTTCCCGTTCCCGTCCCGAGACCACGCGTTTCAGGCATGACAATTTCATATCTATGAATTAGTAGCAAAAAAAACCGGAAAAAGTTGGACATGAGTGGAGAAAGGGTACGAAGATGCTGACGCTCATGCGCGTCAAATGTCCAATACAGCCTCAAATGTATGACGCGCAAGCGCTTCACCCTGTCGTCAACGTGTTGATACACCCAATCCAGATCGTCAGTATCGACAGCAGGCGGCTGGAGCCGTAAGAAAAAGTGTCACGTAGGCTACACATTTTCCATCCCATCTCACGCGCAACCGGCCCAAAAGTCGCAAAACTGGCTTGCATAGTTCAAACGCGTGTATACGAAATGGCGCGGTCACATGGCCAATGGGGCGAACCGAATGTAGCCGACACCCAGGCGCCCCAAATCATAGCTTGATAACTCGTCCACGTCATCTAAGCATTAGATTACCGAGGTTGGTCGCTCTACATTGCACTCTACAGCAACATGCAGTGCGTGATAACAATTACTATGCGAGGTGAGTACTGTTCAGTCTGTATTGTTTCAGGACAGTGTTCTGAAGAATCTGTTGATCATTATATGTGCGTAAAGGACGAAAATGGACAGCGACTCCACAGTAAGCGAAGGATACTAGATCGTTGGCAACAATATTTCAATGAAATCTCCAACATCGAGTTCGCTCATCCGCCGAATTCCCGAAGGCTTGATGAATGCTGGTCCAGTTACTTGCATCACTACAGAAGAGGTCACCAAGGCAATCGACAGCATGAAAAATC
This sequence comes from Ostertagia ostertagi, assembly GCA_036418205.1. Classification (NCBI taxonomy): domain Eukaryota; kingdom Metazoa; phylum Nematoda; class Chromadorea; order Rhabditida; family Trichostrongylidae; genus Ostertagia; species Ostertagia ostertagi. The sequence continues at coordinate 3,751 of MU882608.1, forward strand.
GGAAGGCGCCGGGACCAGACGACATCAGGGTCACAAGCGAACCGTCGACGAAAAATTGGAATTCGAGCCCTCCCACCCCACCGTCCACCAAAAAATTCATTCAAGAAGTACAGAAAAGAAAACTACGAAAAGGTAGGTCAATTCAAAAGGAAAAGTCAGAGAATGATAACTATTGAGGAGTCCTACCAAACGAGCAAACGAGAAACAGACCAAAAAACGACAAACTAGCCACTAAAAATGGCATACTATGACAACATCTGTTCTTTATTTATTTCCTCCACAAGACTTACCAAATTCTAGTACTACACAGATTGTGGTTCTCAATTTGCACGTAGCCCTTTCAGTTGAAAGAAGCCTTGTAACCGCCTTCGCCAGCTGTGTGTTGACTGGACTTTGGCGTTGACCGTGGAGCAGCTTATTTACTATTGAAATTTGAACAAATATTCAAATGATTATAACTTTCTTCAAAGTTAACGAATTTTCAATCTGAAAGCTGATTTGGGAGTTTTGTGAAGAGCTCTTTCTAATCAGTATTGAAATTACAAAAAGTTATAAGAAATAACAAATTTAGATCAATTAACGAGGAAAATTCGAGATGAGCACGAGTTTTTACACTTTCCGAAGCAACAACTTGCTTCATTTTCGTCAAATTCGAAAAGTTAATATGGCAGACAAAACTAGAAGATTTTCTCTATCAAACGGTTGCTAAAGCAGCTTTATACGTCCAGTATTCAAAAAATGGTTGAGGATTTTTGCAAAATTAACGAGGAAAATTTGTGATGAGTGCGAGTTTTTACGCTTTCCAAAGCCATAACTCGGTTTATTTTCATCAAATTTGAAAAGTTGATATGTTGTTATAAACTAGAAGATTTGCTCTATTGAATCGTGGCTAAAGCAGGCTTACACGTCCAGTAAGTTGTGTTGCGAATCGGGGTGCTCCGCGTGCAGGATAGCTGCCGGGGAAGTACTTCACGTAGAGCTCCGATGTATTAGTAGTCTGAAGCCTTTCCCCGTGTGATGTTTCTCCCCTCCCTCGGGTCGCAAGCCTTGGACTGCGCACCTAGCCACCTCCTGCCTACCTTCCCGCTGTACTATCAGTTAGGCGTAAACCGCTGAACTAATACCTCACAGCAAAGACAGTTCACAGACACTAGGATGTGTAACCTTTCTCTTACACTAACAAGACACCGTGCTAGTAACTTTATGAATCTTAAAAAGACTCAACTGAACTATGTGTTAGTAACAGATCAATAGAACCTACGATTCCGTCTCGGGGGCCTGCAATCCTCTTGTATTGATTGGTCGTGGACTTTCGACTATGGTAGATTCTTCGCCACGGACGCTGGACTACATGAATCGCCGGACAGCAGAATTCCACGGGACGTTCTAAGGGCCCACGCCCTAGTCGTAGCCGCAACGCCATGATGGAACGACGAGAGGGGGAGCACTGTCCTCCGGTGTTAGTCCGGGGGGACGTTAGTTGAATAGCTGGGAGTCGACGGTGGAGGACAGTGACGGCAGGGGGGACGTTAGTAGGGAGGCCGTGCGGCGAATATCCGACCGCACGGGGGAGACGAAGGTGTTAGAAGAGACAGGGCCACCTTGATCGATGCCACAGGGTGGCTGCGGTTTCCCGCTCGATCGCAGTGGTAGGGTCATGAGAGAGGGGTCATGGCGGCTAACTACGGTAGGCGCCAGCACACCCGGGGGAAACCATGGGAGCGAACCTCGCGATTCGCGACACTCCCGCCACAAAAGGAAACCCGCTTGGGCGTAAGTCTGCAGATTGTCGCCTGACAGACGTAGTGCTGGCAGCTGCGGAGAACCCACTGGGGTTTAAATGAATGAATGGGGATGGACTTCAGTTCCCGTTCGACGGAATTAACATAATGATTTTGGTGGTCGCTGTGACGGGGAATACTGAACTGTCATGAAGTAATTTACTGGACGATATTTGATAAACGGGTGTCAGTGCCGAAATAGTTAATGCTGTAGTAATAAATAGTGTTAGTAACAACAACGAAAACATAAAAATCAAGACGTAATTCGCTGACGTAAAAGTCTGCTGGAATTAAGTGTCGGCTACGTCCTGACCTAAATTAGCGAACGTGTGAAACTTAAACAATTTGTTAAAGTGTGAAAAACCTGTAACCCCCTGTACTATAAAGCATGATGACCAAGATGCAAACGTCCAACAAGAAAGCTGGTGAATTTGCTAAGAGAACGCATTTTGAAACTATGCCTAAACGACAAAGTTGAAAATTTTCTCTTTACTTGACCATCATAGCTGTTGAATTAGTAATGATAAAACTATTAGTTTGTTTCCACTATAGGAAACTGGCTGAACTATTGCGATAGCTGGGCTATCTGCTGCTGAACTATGCTCACTTCTTTGCATGCTTTGATGGGCCAACGGAACACTGAGGTACCTCTGAACTGCGCTGTGGTTTCCCAGGAACGTAGTAGGGGTGCGTATGACGGCTGCGGAGTTTAGCTCCTACTGGAGGAGGCTGATACGTACTAACGTGGAGTATTTTATAAAACTCCGAAGCTGTTCTGGATGTGTCGTTGTTGACAAAAGGGTTGAGGACACAAAAGGCTCTGTGATGGCCTTGCTCAAGACATAGGCTGCAAGGATCTTTTCGTATGCAAGTGCCGTAATGTTGTTTAAGGCAGTTGCTGCATTTACCAGAGTCTACTATTGCTTGAGCTCTATGACTGAGTTGTGTCACCCCTGGGCAATCTGAACTATAATGGTCTCGTTCTGAGCAGAACGCACAAGAGTCAAAGAATGGTGACTTGGGAGTGACTATTGCGCGTGCGCGAGAACGTAGACGTTTCGCTCGTCTCCGAGGATTTGCCCTTTGTCGACGCACATCTCTCTGGGAATCCGAATTAGTGGTACCTGAGGTCTCGATTGGCTGACGTGGTCGCGGTGGCGTTTGACTACGTGATGACTGGCGTGCTCGTTTTCGCGATTGGGTGTCAACCGAACTAGCGCGGAGGTAATCTTTTGTTACCTCGGTCATCAACGCCTTTGGGTAGTTATCGCGCCACCAACGAAGTGTCTGTAAGTACGAGCTTGGATCTTCGGACCAGATTGGTGGTATGCCTGCTGTTGTATCTGAATAGTATTGTTTGTCTAAAGCGCTTGCCCTGATAGACCCAGAATTTATTAGATGAAGTACTTGATACGTTTCTAGGGTACGTATCATGCGGGTAGCGTGCGCTACAACAGCGGAGGCATACTGAAGTGTTTCTACCACCATGGGCTGTGTGATATTAAATAGTTGTAATGTTGCCCTGAAGTGGTTCTGGTCGTCCGACCAAGATAGTACTTGAGGCATAATCAATTCTTGAAGTTGATCCTTCTTCACCGTCACAGCTGTTATGCCGTGAGTGAGCTCGTGTATCCAGCTCAAAAGGTGAATGTATCCGTGATCCGACGGTCGTCCTCTTGCAAGGAAGGCCGCAAGATCACGAAAGGATCTCGTGATATTGTGAGTAACTTCAAGAAGTGACTGAAGTAAGTGAGCTATTTCGGCCGCAGTTTGATAGTCTGATGGCCGAGCTGGAGTATGTTCTTTGGCTGGAGTGACCAAATTGCGAACTTGATCGCGCAACACGTTGTTTTTGGTGATATAGTTGAATACCATACGAAACTGAAGAGCTGTGAGCTCCTCAATTGAATATGGCTCAACATTGGCTGGACTATGTTTGGTCACTCGTGGACGTCGAACTAATGAATTCACAGATGGGTTGGGTCTTAATGGTGCGTTGGGATCTTCATCCATGAAGACACTGTTAGTTCTCTGAAGGAAGTTGACTGAAGCATTCTTGTGAGTGCTTCCTTTCCTCAGAGTAGGTCTTCTGGACGGTTTCCCTTTCCTCATTTTTGACTTCGCGCGTCTGTTAACTTTCGCGAGTCTTTGGTGAGGAAGGTTCTCACGCACTGGTACCCATTTGCCTGGCTCATCCGTGGTAGCAAGGGGGGATGAGGTGATGTTGCCTCAGAGACGTCCATCGGTTCGACTGCGTGCTCGGGCTCAGCTACCTCTAGGTTTGAAATTTGTTCTGTTATAATCTCTTCAACAGGCTGTGCCGCCTGGAGAGATGCTGAACTATCCACCAAATCAGGTTCAGGAGGTACTGATACGTCTTCCATATTGAAATGGTGACTCACTCATTTGCTCAGCCCACGAAGCAATTGCTTTGGGTGGAGCAGATGAGGAAACGTTTGGAGTTTTTGTCGGAGTATCAGTCTCTCTTGCTGATTCGAGTGGTTCATCTCCATCACTAATAAAGGAGGAGATGGTCACTGAATTTATGAAAGAAGTTGATAAAGCACTACCTAAGTCTTCTGAAGAGTTTGTTTTACCTCCCTCTTCAGAGTCCAATTCGTAGCTCAGGAGCGCTTGGCCTTCCATAGGCTCTTTATCAGCTTCTGACATGGCTGAACTATTTGGTAGCTAGCTGAGAGCTTTCTGTAATATATGAGGTAAATAGTGGTAGTCGAAATGAGTAATGCGTATACGCTCAACGAAGAGATATACTATAATTCGACACCACATTGCTGAACTATAGTTAAATGTTAGTTCATTTGAATGTACAGGGGTATTAGTAAGTAAGCTGTATTAGAGTTGTAGTAACATAGTGTTACTCTACGACTTACTTCAGATATCCATGGAAGGCTAGAGGGTCATGTTATAATTGTTAGATGAAATATGAGCTTTCCATGAATATCGGAAGTTTGTGACTGTTCATTGAAGAACAGTCAATTGTTCCCAAGTTTATGGGAAGGCTGAACTAGCTTTTGCCTCAACATGTTTCATTACTGTGAAACATGGAGACTGCTGAACTATATTGCATCGCGATGAAAAAGTCGAACTATTAGGCAAAAACGAATTTTGTAGGAGAATGGAGTTGAGCTTGGCCTGGAGGGCTGAATTCTCAACTCAACATGCTGTACTGTTCGACTGTAAATGAGTGGTGCATGTATAACATTTCCTTTCTCGACATTCTTAGCTTATGCTAAGCTGAACTATACTTACGAAAGGAAAATGGCACGAAGGTGCTGCACCAACTTCTATGCTGTAATTTCATCGCGACAGCAATCTGTATTAAGAGACTTTGCTACGGTAGTAGCATCGTTAGTGTGATAAATATGTAGTTGATGAGAATTGTATCTTGTTTTCGCCCTTCTGGAATTTGGTTTTGAGGTCCCATTGTTACGTGGAACTCTGTGTGCTATCTCTCTGGAGTGACAGCCTGAACTAAGTTTAATGTGTTCCAGAAGATTCCAACAGAGGAGGACGAAAACAATATCTCATCACTACGGCTGAACTAGTGATAGTGGGGGACACGTTCTTTTTACACCGAAAGTTCGTGAGATCTTAGCGTCACATAAATGTATTGTGATACTACATGCGTAATGGTGTGCTCCTTGAAAGTTCGGAAGGACAATGGACTAGAGTGAAGCTAATCTATACACTTCCAAGGATGCATTGAAAGAATCCCAGGAACCGCTGATGTTTTGGTAAGCACTCTTCAAGAAAGTCTTCAAGGGAGCAACACTTTTTTAATGTGGCGCAGGATGTTGCGCTATTACGCAAGATGTAGTATCGAGTTGCAGAGTGCAACGTTAAGAGGTCAAAGTGAGTAAAGTCGTTAACGTGTTAGACGTTAACGGGCTGAACTAGTAATTTATGTGACGACGCGTAGAGAATAAATAAAGAAAACACGAACGGATCACTCGAGGTGAAGTGATAATGGTGTAAAGAACGAGTGGGTAAGTGGTAAAACATTTTCAATTCTATCGAATTGAGCTGAACTATATCCAACACAAGGTGGCTGACATAGCGGTAAACAGTTCTCGAGCGACGACTTGAATACCAGACTAGGAGAGAATCAGAAATGTGATATTGGATAGATGTTAGCTGACCAAATAAGAACTTCTGATTCTAACTGAGTCACTGCTCGATTAGTACCGTGCCACCGGTCGGTTGACTGTTATAACTACTTCGTGCTAGGACCCACTTTGTATATGTAGTCGGTTTTGGCTACTTTCCCAATTATTTCAGTGAGTTAATGAAATGGCTGAACTAGTAAATAATTGGAAAAGTAGTACATAACATGAGAGTACCTAGCATTCTGTTAGAAACGTGAACGGTTAAAAAATTACTACGTTCACATTACAACGGTCCCGAGGTAAATCTACAAAGTAAATTTACACTCTGGTGCCGTTGATTAGCTGGACTACAAGAAGAAATGGTAAATTAGAACCTCGCGTTAGGAATTCATCGAATCCAAAATTGTGCTCTTTCGGATTGTATGGTGGAAAAACAAGAGCTTTTAGTGCGCGGGTTCTAAGCTGAACTAGATAGTTGTTGTTAGTTCTGAACTAGTGAGCTGGTTAGTAATCTTTAACAAGATGCTAATCTTGTTGGCTGAACTATATGGTTAGTTGGTCCCGAATGGATGGATTCGTTTCTCAGCTACCGTGTAACTGGGAAAGGAATCTATCTTCTGTAGCATGAACTACAGGTACTGGTTTTATTACTGCATAGGGACTTGAATGACATGAAACGTTGTTAGTGCATTAGCAAATCAACTGACTATTGATGACGTCATAAATTGTCTTTTGAGATCTTTCGTATTGATCGACTCAATAATTTGAGTGAATTCGAAGATGCTGGATCCTTCAACAGTGATGTTCTGGATTAAACGCTCGATCACTATTGAATGATCTCTTCAAAAGACAATATAGAAGATAAGGACATCGTACCTCGTTGAGCTCATATGAGCTCGGTTCTTTTGTCGGTACTCGTAGCAGTTGATTCGCGATTAGAATATCATACTCTCCAGAGCTGGACTAAGGTTAGTGATCTGAACTATTCTTACGAAATGCGAAAAGGAGACTAGTATCCACCAACTGTGCAGTAAAATCGAACGAAAATGGTCGAATAAGGCGAAAGAGCGATGGAGTGGCGTGAAATCCGAAATTATGATTTTGCGTTACGCGCCGACTGTCGATGGCGCTGCCACGTGGCAATCGATAGCCATCACTGGCTGGCTTTAGAGCGCGCCATCGTATAGCTGAACTAGTTCATTATTGATTTTCGCGTATTTCGGTTTCGACGAACTGTTTATTGATCGATTTTCGCCTTATTGATTGCATTCTCGTTTTTGCCTGCACTAGTTCAATGTGAGAGTGGACTTTTCGCAATCAGTTAGTTCAGTGCTGAGTGAATACTTTGTGGAGAGATATGACCTTCTTAGCGGCTGTACGAGAGTTGTTATGGATTCTCTCTTAGTTCCGCTAAGGATGCTGAACTACGGATTAGTTTCTTTAGTAGGATCATCAATTAAGTTAAGGGGGGGCACCTTGGGATTTGAGCTGCTCCTGCTTAGATGTGCGGACCTAACAATCCGCTGCTGAACTATGTATCTCTAGGACGGGATGTTTTTGCATCGGGCTGGAGATATTCCTCAGCAGGAGACTCCGGGTTTCGCTGAATGGTTAGTAAGTTGCTTTATTACGTTCGTGCGAGGCTGAACTAGTGAGGGTGATCGTTACGAATCGCACGAATATTGGCTGGACTAGTACTAACCAAGCTAAACTCTAGATACTTCACAGTCCGCCTGACGTCTTGACTGGACTGAAAGTGGTCGAGTTCAGTTGTTTGTTTTAACCGAAGCTTGGCTTGTGAACCCTAGTTCAGGTGTTGTTTCAGTTGCTTAGTCAGATGGTTTTAGCTGTACCACTTCTTCGCGCGCGCTCGATATTTCTGAAGTCGGTCAGCTTTCATCGAAAGATACGGATGACATCGCAACGGACACCTGAGCCGATAGGGTTATGTACCACTAAACTAGAGTGGTTAGCTGAACTAAGTAATGAAATTTTTTTATTTTTTTATCAAACTGTGGCTCTTCTACTACTTACTCGTATTGGAGTACTTGAGTAAGTAGCGGTCCTCATACTGCTCGTCGCTGAACTATATCTCACCTCGGCTCTCACCGGGATCAAGTGCTCCTCCTGACCGTTCCACCATTAAGGTTTTACCCTCTGCGTGACTGCGACTACTGTGGACCTGCCCTCGATAAGTGGAATATGTACTTTGAATGCATGTCCGATATTTTCATACGCGAAGTGAGGATTGCAGGATGTTAATAATGGGGTGTAGTAGTATGTTATGCTAGGTGTTGTAAAGGGATAAGTGGACGGAATACGAAATTTCGAGGTCCTATGAATACTCATTGATCTGTGCTAGCTGGCTCGCATGAATGCTGAGCAAATGCTAGATATGAGCTGAACTATTGTTAACGGTGGAGTGCTTGGCACTCTGGCAAATAAAGTGTAAGAGAAAAGGTGAAGGTGACTGTTTGCGAACATTGTGAGGATGCTGAACTAATTTGGTTTTGTTGCCCAACCGTACCTTCTGGCTTTTCTTACCATGGTGGCTAGGTTATGTACTTTGGCACGAGGCTTGCAACGATGTTATCATGTACAAGATCTGGACTGTCCATAGTAGAACACGACTAGTAGTTTGAAGACTGACACAAGTGGTCGTCCTAATTTAGTTGTAGCGCCTCAGGGGGGGAAGGGTGACTTCCCGACGGGTAACACTGGAACCGCCGAGTGTCATAGCCGCCGTCAAGCAAGCAGCCCACATTCCGCATAACACCGCACCCTGCTACCTCATCGGACGGCCAATCCGCATGGTAGCAGAGATGAGAGGCCTCTCCCTGTTGGTGCGCCCTTTTAACCTCAGGGACTTACTTAGCGTGCTGGTCGACCCATGCTGCTCATCTTATCCGGATATTTCACCGAATAAGAACTGCGGTCCACCTGTACTACCTCACCTTGCTCGATAGTACAGGCCAGCAGTTGCCGCAATTTCTACGCACAACTGCTATTTAAGGCGCAGGCTCTATCTGCCATCAGCCACTACTACAACCTCCTTAGTCCGAGTTGCCTAGGTATTGCATTCTCCGTTTCTCTGCGCATGGATAACAAGTTGGCCTAGTTGCCACAGTCTAGACTGACCGATTATCCGAGAAACTTCGAACGGATGGTGACCTAGTCTATGTCGGACTTCTGGGCTATAGTGTGTCCACGCTGAACTATCTTGATCTGTTATTGATTTCCGGGGGAGGGGGCTACCCTGCAGGCGAGCGAGTGGTAGGGCCGTTTTTTGCACTTATCGATGATCAGTCGATAAGTGAACGGGCACGTTACCTACGGCCGATGCACCATGTTGCGAATCGGGGCAGCTCCGCGTGCAGGATAGCTGCCGGGGAAATGCTTCTCGTAGCGCTCCGATGTATTAGTAGTCTGAAGCCTTTCCCCGTGTGATGTTTCTCCCCTCCCTCGGGTCGCAAGCCTTGGACTGCGCACCTAGCCACCTCCTGCCTACCTTCCCGCTGTATTATCAGTTAGGCGTAAACCGCTGAACTAATACCTCACAGCAAAGACAGTTCACAAACACTAGGATGTGTAACCTTTCTCTTACACTAACAAGACACCGTGCTAGTAAGTTTATGAATCTTAAAGAGACTCAACTGAACTATGTGTTAGTAACAGATCAATAGAACCTACGATTCCGTCTCGGGGGCCTGCAATCCTCTCATATTGATTGGTCGTGGACTTTCGACTATGGTAGATTCTTCGCCACGGACGCTGGACTATATGAATCGGCGGACAGCAGAATTCCACAGGACGTTCTAAGGGCCCACGCCCTAATCGTAGCCGCAAGACGCCATGATGGAACGACGAAAGGGGGAGCACTGTCCTCCGGTGTTAGTCCGGGGGACGTTAGTTGAATAGCTGGGAGTCGACGGTGGAGGACAGTGACGGCAGGGGGGACGTTAGTAGGATGGCCGTGCGGCGATATCCGACCGCACGGGGGAGACGAAGGTGTTAGAGAGCACAGGGCCACCTTGATCGATGCCACAGGGTGGCTGCGGTTTCCCGCTCGATCACATCGTAGGTAGGATCATGAGAGAGGGGTCATGGCGGCTAACTACGGTAGGCGCCAGCACACCCGGGGGAAACCATGGGAGCGAACCTCGCGATTCAGCGACAATTAGATTGTAAGCCTTAGGCAGCTGATCGAGTTCCTACTATAATATGGTGTTTTTGAATTTTGGCAGACCCTGATTTTTGATATTTAATTCGAGATTTGCTGGAGGGGATTCAATAGCAAACACTGCTTGCCACATTTATTACTCGAAGGAAGAGGTTTTCACTATAACAGTAGAAAAAACATAATAACCTCATTTAACAGCAGTACTGGTTTATTGAAAATGCTTTCACCCAGCAGTACTCGAACCCACCTCGCTCGCTGTAATAGCGTAAGGTGCGCTTCACAAGTCCGCTAAGGCCTTTTACTGAAAGCTTAACCCTCCTGATGATACCTACTTTATCACTTGCCAAGTGATATCTATTATGAAGAAGTGTCTAGAAGCATCAGTGTTATCCCAGTATTTATCGTTTCTCCCCACGGCTATATCTCAGTTTAAACACTCGTCAACGGCGTCTAAACCATATGTGTGCAATAAGGCGCACATTTTCGGACTCCGTGGTTGAAAGGCTTGATTTATGGGAATCTGAGATTGTAGTGAGACGCACTTTCCGATGCCTGCCTGAAATGTCCTTCCAAACGTCTTTCTATTCTTTTGCACATTACAGAAGGCGTTCAAAAGTGTGGAGACCGCCATGAACGAAGAAAATCTGGTCGCAAGGTGACAGAAACTCGGGTGAATTTTCTCACTTAACTATTAGCCGTTCATCTCTGATACCTACATACATATATCCATGCATTCAACTTGGTCAATAGATGGACGGCACCTATCATCAGGTGTAAGCATTCTGAGGGCAATGCAATTACAACCCTAAACACTCGCCTTTTGATTGAGAACGGACTAATCCAAGGAGAGGAGGGAGACTCAACTCTCAACCGTTCACTCTCGCATTTTGTCAACCCCCGGCCCCCCACACTTAATCATCACAGTTTGAGAGACAGCCCCAATTACGGACCCTTCGATTCCCCCTTCTCCGAGCACCATCCTTACCCCACAGCTGCTGGTTCTACGGTGTTCTATTTCAACATCAGCGCACAGCTCAGCTCCTTTTCATCTAAAATTCCTCAACGAGGGGGAGGGGGGGGGGAGGTAAGTACAATTTACATAACACAAATCCACATTATAGAAATCTCACTAATTTTGTAGAACGCATGGCAACCCCTTTTCCAACCTCCGCTCGCATTTCTTCTTGCACTTCTAAATGGCACCCCTCCCCATATTGCGAGGCTTCCTTCCCGAAATCCACAAATGCGACCCCCTCGTTCAAACAGTGGGAACGAACGGTTTCTGACCTCTTCAGGGCTGCCCTTGCTTTTCCTAGCAGTTTCTTTCACCACCGAGACACAGTCCAAGAAAATACCCTCGTATCTTGCGATAGCGCCAATGAGCCTACAGATGGGATAGAGTGTGCATGGGCGCTCAGCAGCCCGCAACCACGTCTCAGATTTCGTCCTACACTCTTCTTAACTTCCGCTAGCAGTCATACGTCATGCGTCAGCTTTTGAGTGTGTGTATGTGGGTGCTGTTTGTTTTCTTGGACTGCTTATCCTCAACTCAAGTTACAAAGCGTCTCCGTTTTGCTGTTCGCAGGTTCACATTAGCACGCCATACAATGTGTGACACGCGCCCCATGCACTGATTTCAATCGTCATTTGCAGAGTTGCTCACAATCCCATTTATTAAGTGCTCGCTGCTATACCAAACTCCAATTTCAAAGCACAACGCAGGCAAGAGTCTTACTTGTGAACATTAGCTTCCTCGTAGGAGTAACCTCTAAGGGCAATCACAGATGTGGCCCCCGTCCCACAGAAAGCACCGACAGACGACGGCGCTAAAGGTCTCGCAAAAGAGCGCAGCTTCCTGCAGACCAGATTCGCTATCTGCATTCGCTTATCCGCTGGCCTCTGCCTAATCTCTCTTTCTTTCACGCTAGCTTCGCATTTACCTTAGCACAGCCGATTGCGAAGATGAGTAAGCCCTTAATCCGAGCGTTTTTGAGGGTTCTTTTCCTTTTTCCTTTACTGCCGCCCCTTGGATCAATACATTCCTTATCTTGTACAAAAACCACTCTAATGTACTCCTGGGATATGCCCTTAACAGTGACTCAGAGTCTAAAGTCTCCAGCAATTTCCGTTTTGGAAATTCCAAAGACGCAAACACAAGCGGGCTCATTGGGGGATAGGAGGGAGGTGCGGGAAGAGATCGTTGGAAAATAAGTGCTGCTATTACGGTCTTAAAAGGCAAAGGTCGGATCAGTTGACCAAAAACCAACCCTTTCGGTCATGCCTGTACTTGGTTACGCACCCGTAGAGATGTCCCCACACTCAAAACCCGAAACGGCGCAGTAATAAGGCCCAAGGCATGTACTATGCGCTATCGCCGCCTGGCCCCGCTACGACCGCCCACCACATCCGAGGTGGCCACGACCGCCCACTTTGGGATGTGGTGCGGTGCCGTATCAACCGATAGAACGACTGACATCTCCAGAAAACTTGTTTGTACGTGCCTCTTCCCCAAGCCAGCCTCCTTCACTGCTAGTGGGAAAGAGGGTTTTGTTAACGGCCTTGTCGACGGTTTTTCTCAGTTTTTTCTCCACTGTCGTTCCACTTCGCATCTCTATACTCAGTTTCAATCGCCATAATACCCCCTTATTGAGCCCGACTTTTGCCTTTAAGTGTTGCTTATTTTAATCCTGTAGTAATGTAGCATTACGTCACAATCCGTAGTATGGCTCCCCAACAGGTTATATGGTTCAATTTTGTTCCACATTAGTCAGAAATTATTATTGAAATTCAGCTGCCCGTACTGGTTTCCTAAGCATGATCTCCAGATAATGCTGTAACTTTACCGTATACCTAAGAAAGGAACTAATGAGACTGCTCGACCCTATGCCTGGTTAGTTTCTTATGGGCTCAGTGTGGTGCTACTCAATGTTTTCGAGCGCTCAAGTAACCAGGGTCGAGGGTCGCGCTCGCACTTTCCCGAAATTTTGCGCGTCCCCCCCCCCTTAAGGGAATCTCGATGCGTCCTTTCACCACCGCTATCAGCCTTCCTCACGACCTCCAGCACCTGTCCTCTCTAAAAGGGGGAAGTGGGTAAGTTGATATCATGAAGTGGCAATTTCGTCTACCTCACCCTACTTCCATGATACTTTCGCCAAACGCTTCGAAGAGCCCGTCAAATATCTCCCCTTTTTACAGCCTCTGTTCACACTTTGCTGGGGTAGTGAACCTTGCTCAACCCCAAAATGCACCCCCTTCCCAATGTTGCAATTGCGACCCCTTCCTTCGAATAGTGCGAACGGACCATTGACCCTGCAAGTAACAGTTTTATGCCACACTCGTTGCCTTCTACGCAGCGTCAGCCTGTTGGATGTTCATTAAAGGGCATGTTCTCTGAATAATTGCGTTCAAGGCTTCATGTAGATCCCAATGGCCCTCTGAATAGGTCCAGAGAATGCTGGAAGCCTGACAAGGCTCCTCAAGTGTCCAAGCCAGTGTTTTGGTCCTTCCAGACCAATTAATTGTCAATCAACCTCCTAGAAGAATGACTTTGTTTGTGCAGCTATCCATGGAGTTGGGCACCTATTGTTAGGCACGAGATATCGCCTTCTGGCAGTGCGCTATAGATTTTGAGCATTATTTTCGCATATCGTGAGCGTGTGGGTGAATCATAATTACTCTCAATCTTCCGGTATCTTACTCTTCCTTTACTCATTTCAGTTCCTTACAGCCAAGTAAATGCTCTGACCACTGCCCTCCAGTAAAGTGCTCTGACCTGCCTTTCTCGAAGTTAAATCTAATGGCGTTCCATTTTTGTTTTGATGAGTTGTACCTACCATTGCGGTCGAGGTATAAATAAACAAATATTATATATTCTGAGCCATTAATAGGAGTAGAGATATGAGTATTAGTAATTACAGAGACAAGAAGCTTGTAACGGTTGGAGCGGGTTTCTCCGATTTTGGACTTCCATGACGCTCCTGTGGTCTTCTCTTTGCTTTTTTGACGGGGTACTCCCGAAAGGCTCTTTTCTTCTGTTTAGACTTCACACGGGCGGATGTTGGTATTATGACATGGCACGCTCCACATGCGAAGCGGATCGGGGTTTCAAATCGAGAGGAGATGAGTTGCCCTGGATAACCAAGTTGTCCTCGCCGGTGGTCGGGTATTGAGGTACCGATTGTCTGGGAGGATAAAAACACTGACTTGTAACATCGGCTGGCCCCGCAAGTCATTGTATAGGCCACATCGCATTCAAATGCCACTGCGAATGTACAAATGGAAGTAGAATGCGTGCCGCATCCCAAAAAGGGATTGATCAACGGCAAATGCTTTATCCTTTCTTTTTTTTTATTCAAGTGTTTGTTCTTCTGTGCATATTAGAAAAAAACGTGGTGAGCACCTGGTTTACTGGTGGCAGAAAGTGGGGTCTATTCTTTCGGGTGGCACTACGTGGATGTAGGAGTCGAAGCGAGTTGGAAATGATGTGGTGAAAGGTGGATATCCGCTTGAAGATTCGTGGATCGAATTCTGGATCATGCGCCAAGTCGAATCCTCCACCCCCGGCTTCGGTTATTCTATACCATATTCGTCTGCGAAGGTGAAAACTGTGACCTCGGCTGGACCCAGTGAAATATTTCCCAGGCCAATCGCCTTCACATGCCATTGTGATCCTGAATGGAGGTAGGAGGCCATCCTCAGAAGGGATAAATTGCTTTCACCCGAAGGATTAATCTTTGTCCTGTTGGACTGAGTGGCTAAAAATGTTATTTGCTGTTAGCACGAGAGTGGTTTTTATTCATTGTTGAAGTGATCCTTAGATACTTGGGACATTATTTTCTAAAAGCTTAAGGTAATTTTGTTAAATCTCACCGCCTTTCACATCGTACCTCGCGATTTCATGGCTGCTGCATCACCAGACTATAGTCAATCAAGCATTCGCTTCTCAGTCATTCAAAAATTCGCTTCATCACACGCCCATTTTTCTTTATGACGCATTTTCAGCGGTCAGCAGTGATCGTCCAAATTTCTGGCATGCTAGCGATTTTCTATCCCTTATTCATATTTTTATCGTTCTTTTTTCCCGTTAGTTTTTCGGTTTCGGTTTGTGGGAGTACAACGGGAGTGGCTGGTAATTCATTTTGCGGACATTGTTTCTCGCCGATAGATTTGTTTTCTAGCGAAAGTAATTCGCGGCACAATCCCATTGTTCGTGTTCTTTTCCGAAGCTTTTCATTAATTTACATTTTTTTTAAATTTTATTGATTCCTTTGCAAAAATTGCATGTTCTCGCATTTTGCTTTATCTTCACGGTGTGCTACCGTCATTGCTGTTGTGTTGTCGTAAGAGCGATGACTCAATGGGGAAAAGCGTCCTGGCAGTTTTTTTCTGAACGCTTCATTGATGCTGATGGGTGTCTGTGTTTCTTTGCAAGGCCGGCAAGGATTTTCAGAATATCGGAATATTGCGGCTAATTTGGCTGCTATTATTACAATTGCCGAATTAAAAAGAAACATTATCAAACACCTCCTAGGGACTTTCATGCTCTGGTGGATAATTCAGGAATTCATGCGCTGGAAATTCTATGATTATATTTCAGCCATAAATCACTGGCTTCAGACTCATTATCCACGATAATAGTGAGAAGAACCGAAGTATTGCTTTCGTTTTGATTAGAAATTCGAAAACTCGAAAAGGCTGCTACGCGTTCGAATTGCCCCACGGACGTCTTTCACGAATGCTGGCGACGGGGATGCTCAAACTTGGTTCTTGGAGTGCATTCACTAGAAGCTCTTTCTGGCCTTCTGCTTCGTTGCATTCACATCTTACACTTCTACTCCATCCTATCCATCGATCGATTTGTCTCCACTCTCCGAAATCGCGCGCTTTAACCCGATTCTCTCATTGCGTCGCCTGGTACGTAGCCGGCCAAACGCCGTCTTCTTTCCATGCCTCGCCTGGCTCTGCCTCCTGGTCCTTCGATGGTCCATAACGTGTAGTTTTTGTACGTTTGTTTCTCTTCAGAAACCGAATCTTCATGCGTGAAACTTTGTGTGCTATTTCCAGTGATCACAACTGACATATTCATGTTAGGAAAGAGTGCAAGAATTTTCCGCGCAAGATTCCTTTAAAGGCGGATAATTATTTGGGCGGTGTTTCGCGGAGAGCATTGTAGCCTGGGTCGGTCGATTTGTACCACTGAACTGTCTAGGGGGCAAAAACCTTGACTTTTTGAATAACACCGCTTTCAATTTGTTTGATTCTTCCTTACCGTGATGTCATAAGTGAGAGGTCACCGTTATTGTTCGTCTCGTTTAAGAGCAATGATACGAAACCAACTACTTTTTGAATTGCCTACTCTTGGAATGAATTTAAGAGTTATGATAATATGAAGATCTTAGAGCAACCGTTCTAAAGGATACGGATAAGCTTTGCCGTTGATCAATCCCTTTTTGGGATGCGGCA
Source organism: Ostertagia ostertagi (assembly GCA_036418205.1). Lineage (NCBI taxonomy): Eukaryota > Metazoa > Nematoda > Chromadorea > Rhabditida > Trichostrongylidae > Ostertagia > Ostertagia ostertagi. The sequence continues at coordinate 20,301 of MU882608.1, forward strand.
CGCATTCTACTTCCATTTGTACATTCGCAGTGGCATTTGAATGCGATGTGGCCTATACAATGACTTGCGGGGGCCAGCCGATGTTCAAGTCAGTGTTTTTATCCTCCCAGACAAGTCTGGTACCAATTAACCGACCCCGGAGGGATGGAAGGCTTGGTTGGCCCGGGCGACTCACGACCCAGGATTTGATCCCCGGACCGCTCGCGTGGTAAGCGCGCCACTTGTCACTACACCACTTCCGCCCCCGCAACGTTCACCTCGACATAATTTTAAAAGAATGCGAGTCGGTAAGGGAATGTTTATTATTACGGAACATGATTTAGCGCGATGGTGCCGCCAAGAACATTAGGGCGATACCGTACCCTTATTCCACTAAGATTCTTGATGTTGGTAGAGGGCGCGGCGCATCCCAAAAAGAACTGATAACGCCGGAATTTGTATCCCTAACCTTTCTTGTTTGACGGTACATTAGGGCCAACTTATCATTATTTCTTCCGCCCCAAAAAAATTTCATATTCATGCTGCTTTCGTGTTAAAATTTTCTAAGATACATCTGTACAGGAAACGAATGCATAAATAAAGAGAAAGGTGGTTCGTTTCGCCTCTGACTCAGACGAACCACTGTATTCCACCAACCCCCCGAGGCTCCTCAGTGAGTAGAGGGTTGGCAGAATCATGGGTATGATCAAAGAGGTAAAGAAGAAAAACGAATGGTTAGAGACGTTTTGTGTGTATGCTTTGTGAGAAAGGATGATACGTGACATATCTCTAGATGTATATACAAGCAATAAGTGAAAATTTAGGAATGTTCAGAATATAGCTAGCTGCGTATCGAATGTACGCAGTTAAATGACAACGCGTATCAGAGCACATTATTTATCTGCTATATATTAATAGTGAAATATGAGTAAACTAATTATATGCAATGGAAGGAAGAATTGATACACCCTTATATACTACCAGTTATACTTTTGATTAACTGTGTAGTGTATTTGAAGCTACTATCTATACCATACTTGTAGCTGATAAACTTGTTATTATATATGCACTTAATAATGTATGAACTAATGAAACTGTCGTCATAACCATTGGATTTCAAGATATGAACCATTTCCTCTATTTTGGAAATGAAGGTTTCAAAACTAGTACATGTATTCGAAATCCGCAGAGTTTCCGTATATATGACAGCTCCTTTATTAATGTTAGAAATATTAGTATCACTATGAGGAAAGCGAATGACCTTAAAATTGAAATCATCTGTTTTATTATACAATTCTGTAAATATTCTGCCATTATGTATATAAACTTTTAAATCAAGGTAGTTACTACAGTTGTCAACCTCATGTGTTTTTTTGAGCTCGAGTTTGCGTTTATATACTTTGTCTAATATTGAGTCTACCATGAAATCACTTTGATTATGTATAACCAAGAGGTCATCCATATATCTATAGGGGATAAAAATACTTTTTTCATTAAACTTCAAATTTTTTGCATAATTGTACTTCCATAATAGAGAGTGTAAGATCTGCTAGAAGGGGGCTGAAATTACCTCCCTTGTGGTACTCCTTTTTTCTGTGCAAAGATATAGCCACCAAAAGTGCAATAACTATTGACGAGCAAATATTCAATGTAGTATAACAAATCATTGATTCGATAGTATCTATATTGTGGTTTAATATCCTTTCCATCACTATAATAAACATTATAGCCATTAGTGGCTATAAAAGTTTTATTAGCATTTTTGAAGCATATATTCAGAAGTTCTTTTGCATTACCGAATAATGAAAGTATGTTCTAAATTAGTAAACATGTCTGTAAAATCTGCTGTGTAAATTTTAAGATTTTCATAACTAATATTGTTGAGATCTTGACTTATATTATATTGCTTATAGACCAATATGTTTTAATTGTTCTATTCCTATTTTGTATAACTTTACAATAATTAATAAAATGATTTTTTACATAAGTAAATATAATATGCAATTCTTTTGCCAAACTTTTAACACTGCTGTTGTGCGCCCCTGTAATGAATCTAAACTTAATAGGGTTTTTATGGAGCTTAGGTATCGCATAAATAAGGGGCAACGCAGCATTGTTCAAACAATTGAATCCATTGAGTTCACAAAAGGATTTATGCCTGAGAATTAATGAACTGGTATCGGTATGTTCCAGTAATGTGTATGTGTTTTTAGTATTAACAAATTCACAACTGTTATTATCGTAATCATAGGTAAAGCCCATTTCCCTCATAACTATTGATAAGTACAATTTTTTACAAACAATACCATAATTGTTGCTTGCTTTATCTAACGGGCAAAATATGAAACATTCTTGATATTTTCTGATAACGTTATATGGTACATTTTCTATATAACTACCTATATTATAGCGTGTTAATATGGGTTTTATTATTGTATGGTAGCTGGAGTAAAAATAGCGTTTGATAAGATCTCGTTTTTCTTTACTCACTTTATATTTGGTTGCAAAAAAGAGTAGAGCACTATTCACAATCCCTTCATATACCTGTTTGATTTTGAATCTAGAAACTGCATTTTCAATTCTATATTTAGTGCCTTTTTGCAAAATATTTCTAAATCCATGTTCCCTAATCAAATTCAAATCACCTGTAATGATATGTCCGTAATGGTTATATACATATTCTTTGAAATTGCTGTTTTCACAGATACATCTGCCCTTTAGTATTCTGTTGATTTCATTACTATCTATGTTTCTTAAAAACCGATTATAATTATAGATTAGACTGGAAACTGGATGATTATACTTATATACGATTCTGATGGGAGTGAAAGACTTAGTTCTATTAGTTTCATTACATACAATCCTGTGGACATATTTGTCATTCATGATTCTATTGAATGGCAATTTATCATAGATATGGTTATCATAACCAATTATGATGTTGTGGTATTTGATTGCAGGTTTTTTGATTACAACCATACTATATTGAAAGTAGGCTAGCAAACAAAAGATTAAAAACCTAGCCTTTCTATTAACGCTGTTCAAAAAGTCAGGATTGGAGGAAAGCCTGATTAATTTATTGATCTCTGCTCTACGTAGACTTTTGAGTAAGCGGTAATAGTCTATAGGTGAAAATTCATTTTCCTTAGAAGTAAATTCTTCTAAGACGTTGGCATAACTGAGGCCCATTTGATTCTTTTTTCTATTTTTTCTTCCCCTATTATCTCTATTTTTGACTATTCTCAATGAGAAGAATGGTGGATTTTTATTGAGCATCAAAGGGTTATCCACATTTGTAATGTTACCATAACCTTTAATGTTGTCATTGAAGCCAAACGGGTAAGGAGTCATCAATAACTTGATCCAAAATAATTCCTTCTCCATCAAGATAGCTTTATCATTTGAATTAATTGAATCCAGTATTGTTACTGTGATACCTTTATCACAATCATAGAAGTGATCATATAATGGGGTATGTAATTTATGAGTATGTATATTATTTAAGTGTTCCCCGATTCTAAGTTTGAATTTTCTAATGGTCATACCTACATATTGCATCCCACAGTTATTACAAGAAATACAATATATAACATTTTTGGTATTACAGTTAGTATTAACTTCCTTATAAGTGCATATTTTAAGCCCAGTAGTTTTGGAAATTATGTAATTTTCAGTATTAGTAATATCACACACTCTACACTGTCTAGAGCATTTCATGCCTATATTGTTGGTACCAAAATCCTTGATAACGTAGCTGCCAGTCTCTCCCCTTACCTTTTGAAATTTAGTTTTAGTATAATAACCCGTGGTGCTTGCATTTTTATTGTTTTTTGACCTAGATTTACTGCGCGGGGTGGTCCAGCCCAAGCGCAGTGAGCAGTCTCCCGAAGGTTTGGCTGGGCTGCAGCCCAGGGTCCGGCTACCCTGTTTGTTCCTGTATAGGAACGACTAGCGCTGGGGGCGCCAAAAATTGACCGCTCAATGCCATTTTTGACTTGCATAACCCCATCAGCGCCAATCCCTTTTTTGTGTACAAGAGGTATGGCCCTCTCGTGAGTGTATAGAGTGTGTGAATAGGGATTTTTGTTAGTATCCCAAAAGACGTAAAAAAGAAGGAAGGGAAGAAGAATTGAAAAATGGAGAGACCAGCAGCCTTAGGAATTTATATATGTATATATATATATATAACATGTATAAAAGAATGTAAGTGTGTATGTATGTCGTATAACTTCGTATAATGTATGCTATGTAAGTTTGTAAATGTATGTATGTATGTATTTATGTATGTATGTTGTATGTATGTATACGTTATGTATGTATGTATGTATTTATGTATGTATGTATGTATGTATGTATGTATGTATGTATATGTATGTATGTATGTATGTATGTATGTATGTATGTATGTATGTATGTATGTATGTATGTATGTATGTATGTATGTATGTATGTATGTATGTATGTATGTATGTATGTATGTATGTATGTATGTATGTATGTATGTATGTATGTATGTATGTATGTATGTATGTATGTATGTATGTATGTATGTATGTATGTATGTATGTATGTATGTATGTATGTATGTATGTATGTATGTATGTATGTATGTATGTATGTATGTATGTATGTATGTATGTATGTATGTATGTATGTATGTATGTATGTATGTATGTATGTATGTATGTATGTATGTATGTATGTATGTATGTATGTATGTATGTATGTATGTATGTATGTATGTATGTATGTATGTATGTATGTATGTATGTATGTATGTATGTATGTATGTATGTATGTATGTATGTATGTATGTATGTATGTATGTATGTATGTATGTATGTATGTATGTATGTATGTATGTATGTATGTATGTATGTATGTATGTATGTATGTATGTATGTATGTATGTATGTATGTATGTATGTATGTATGTATGTATGTATGTATGTATGTATGTATGTATGTATGTATGTATGTATGTATGTATGTATGTATGTATGTATGTATGTATGTATGTATGTATGTATGTATGTATGTATGTATGTATGTATGTATGTATGTATGTATGTATGTATGTATGTATGTATGTATGTATGTATGTATGTATGTATGTATGTATGTATGTATGTATGTATGTATGTATGTATGTATGTATGTATGTATGTATGTATGTATGTATGTATGTATGTATGTATGTATGTATGTATGTATGTATGTATGTATGTATGTATGTATGTATGTATGTATGTATGTATGTATGTATGTATGTATGTATGTATGTATGTATGTATGTATGTATGTATGTATGTATGTATGTATGTATGTATGTATGTATGTATGTATGTATGTATGTATGTATGTATGTATGTATGTATGTATGTATGTATGTATGTATGTATGTATGTATGTATGTATGTATGTATGTATGTATGTATGTATGTATGTATGTATGTATGTATGTATGTATGTATGTATGTATGTATGTATGTATGTATGTATGTATGTATGTATGTATGTATGTATGTATGTATGTATGTATGTATGTATGTATGTATGTATGTATGTATGTATGTATGTATGTATGTATGTATGTATGTATGTATGTATGTATGTATGTATGTATGTATGTATGTATGTATGTATGTATGTATGTATGTATGTATGTATGTATGTATGTATGTATGTATGTATGTATGCATGTATGTCAAGTATGAATGTATATTTGTGTATATGTGCGATGTATTGTATGTATATTTGTGCGTTGTATGTAGGTATATTTGTATGTATACGTGCATGCAATGGTATTGTATGTATGTATGTATGTATGTATGTATGTATGTATGTATGTATGTATGTATGTATGTATGTATGTATGTGTATGTATGTATGTATGTATGTATGTATGTATGTATGTATGTATGTATGTATGTATGTATGTATGTATGTATGTATGTATGTATGTATGTATGTATGTATGTATGTATGTATGTATGTATGAATGTATGTATGTATGTACATGGTATGTATGTATGTTTGAGTCCCCGTAGAATGATACATATAAATGTACGTATGTCTGTAAGCGGTATGTATATACATGAATATGCGTGTAAGTCAGTATCCCCATGACCACATCAGAAACATATAATATAAAAAGTTATGTAAAAACTAGTCTAAAAAAACAATTGTATCTACAGATCAAGTCGCAGGATCTAAAACGAATCGAATATGCTGGTCCTAGAAAGAAAAATAGGGTATATAAGAAAGGAAATCCTAAAACTTCTGCAATTAGTCTTGTTCTTAAACTTTTGTTTTTTGCAATCTACTGCATGTTTGTATAAAAAATGATCTTTCAAAGTTACACAGTCGAGTATCAAGATAAGGTCTCTGATTGAATATTCAACCAACTTACCAGTTATTCATAATCGTCTACTTCTTCAATCGTTATCTTCTTCCCGATAAAACGAATTCAAAAACTTGTAGAGATATTGGATCAGGACTAACATTTTACATGTATAGTAGCGACCTTAAAAGGTAAAGAGTAGTCACATCAGAAAACCACTTGTATATAAGAAGAAGTACGAGGTTCGTAATGCCTAAAGAGAAATAGTATCAGTAACATTTCTTATGAGGCATGTTAAAAGAAAACACTAGCATAAAACATGAAGCCGACAATTTTGAATAAAGATCTAACAGTTGATATCACAAACATTAGGCGTGAAATTAGACGTGTCTTTACACACATCAGTGCAAAGGCACAGAATAGTGTACTGCTAACACAATAGACTCAAATCTGTCGATGACCAATAATTTAGGTTAGAACGCAGATAGCGTTATACCCTTACTAGGTTATTGTAGTGAAAGATCATTTGGTTCAACATTCATGTTTTGAGCCAAGTAAATAGCGAACTAAAGGGAGAAAAAAGGTCAAACAACTAACAAACGCTTATGCCGTAAATCCTGGTGTGTCTAATATTTGCTAGTGCAATTACACTACTAATGTCATATCTCTCTGACTGATAGATATAACATAGTTTCATTAGGATTCTTGTTAGTATTCATTTTGGAATTTCTGATTGGATGCTTCAAATGAACTCCAGTGATCAAGGAATAGTGAAACATGTGTATAACTTAGTGTGCCCAAGCTGTTAAGTTATCATGTCCATATTGATGCTAAATCCTGATGAACATTTGGACTGTTTTATGTGCGTAATTAGCATGAATGCGTATGTAGCATGTTTATACGTGCCAGAATGGAATTATTGGTTTGTTTATAGGTAAGGAATACCTTGAACCGGTAATTCCTAGTAGATATGGTGTTGGAACCAGTAGTAACCGAAAAGGTGCGTTAGTATTCATTTGTCACAGAAAATCTATTGTTCAAGCAAATCAATTTATAGATCCCTGGGTTCAATGTTTCTGGTGTAGACCAGGACAAAAGGAAGAATGATCAACAGGAACAAGTAAATAGAGCTGTGTTATCTAAATTTATTCGCGTTCTATTTTTCCCAAATCCGGAGAAACTCCCATTGAAGGAAATAGTGAATAAGTTCTTGAAGGAAGTCATGAAGTAAGTTTAAAAATATTAGAGACATTTGTTTTTCTTTAAAATCGATTGTAATCTTTCAGTTACAACGTCGACAAGGATGGCAGCGCATTGTGTTGGTTTAAACAGATAGGAAGTAAGGATGAAACAATCCATTTCAAAGTAAGCATCTACTAATAAAATATCATGTTATATGTATTGATATGAACGATGTTTAAATGTAACAAAAACCATTATTTAGGCAGAGATGTCTTATCAATTTTGGCAGCACTTCCTAGACAAAGGACGTCGTGCATTATTGGATTACAACAAGTCGAAAAAGACAAGTATTAAAGTAGTGAGAGGACACACGATAAAAGCGGGAGATACCGAAAACCTCAGGTAAGTGAATGAAGGCAAATATTCCAATGATCAATGGAACCTATTTGTTTTCAGCCTCTATTTGAGACTGAAAATACGTGATTTTTTGGAAAGGGAAGGTCTTCCCGTCCCTGAAATATCAGTCAAGAATGCATTCATCACCATTCGCGCCTATAATGGCGAGCTTGTTGTAAGTATTGGATAATAAACTAGAATTCTACATGTTTAACAGAGTATTTTCTGTAAGTTAAGAATATTATAGAGGATATGAAGGTAAATTCATTATATACTGTCATTATAGAAAATGAGGTCGACAGTCCTGGCTACCAAACTAGGTTGGTCATACAAAGACTGGCATGGAACTCCTATATTATTTTTAATGAGCGATTCCGAGAAGGAAGCGTATGAGGTAAATAAGAATCGATGACAACTTGTATCTTAGTAGTATATATGACTTTTCAGGAAGGAAAACTAAAATGGGGCAGTCATTCAATTGAGACCATCTTGGGAGTGGACAAGCTGGTCCAAACAATGAATGAGAAAGAACAGGAAGGAAATGAAAATAGTTCCAAGGTAAGGTTATGAACTGTTCCGTTGAGGTTTCATTAACAAGATTATGTTGAATATTTCAGGAGCGAGCAGTCTCACGTAAGAGAGAGGCGTCAAATAGTGAGAACCTCACTAGCAAGATACCAAGATGCGATGAAAATGTAGAGGAAGAAGCGGTATAGAGTGAGTCGAAAGCTGTTATGCTGCGGGCAATCAATTGTGAAAAGACAGTTAACAGAACAGTTAATTGTAACTGTTGGAGTTACTAATAAAGTTAAACAGTTAATTGTAACTGTTGGAGTTACTAATAAAGTTAAAGGATGAGTATCTCATATCTATTGAATAACACTTAAGCCACTACATCGATGATAACTTGAAAAATTGTAAAGGAAAAATTGAAAAAGAAAACGTCAGTCGACGTAAGAAGGACCACCGGTCCCAAACAAAATCACCACCGGTGACCGAGAGGCAGTCGCCTCTAAAAAATGTTATCAAATAAGTAGACCCGCTAGACGGAACTGATGCATCACTACTCCCGGGTTTCCCTCGTGAAGCAGTGAACACCAGTCAAGTCCAAAATTTTCTAAGATACATCTGTACAGGAAACGAATGCATAAATAAAGAGAAAGGTGGTTCGTTTCGCCTCTGACTCAGACGAACCACTGTATTCCACCAACCCCCCGAGGCTCCTCAGTGAGTAGAGGGTTGGCAGAATCATGGGTATGATCAAAGAGGTAAAGAAGAAAAACGAATGGTTAGAGACGTTTTGTGTGTATGCTTTGTGAGAAAGGATGATACGTGACATATCTCTAGATGTATATACAAGCAATAAGTGAAAATTTAGGAATGTTCAGAATATAGCTAGCTGCGTATCGAATGTACGCAGTTAAATGACAATGCGTATAAGAGCACATTATTTATCTGCTATATATTAATAGTGAAAAATGAGTAAACTAATTATATGCAATGGAAGGAAGAATTGATACACCCTTATATACTACCAGTTATACTTTTGATTAACTGTGTAGTGTATTTGAAGCTACTATCTATACCATACTTGTAGCTGATAAACTTGTTATTATATATGCACTTAATAATGTATGAACTAATGAAACTGTCGTCATAACCATTGGATTTCAAGATATGAACCATTTCCTCTATTTTGGAAATGAAGGTTTCAAAACTAGTACATGTATTCGAAATCCGCAGAGTTTCCGTATATATGACAGCTCCTTTATTAATGTTAGAAATATTAGTATCACTATGAGGAAAGCGAATGACCTTAAAATTGAAATCATCTGTTTTATTATACAATTCTGTAAATATTTTGCCATTATGTATATAAACTTTTAAATCAAGGTAGTTACTACAGTTGTCAACCTCATGTGTTTTTTTGAGCTCGAGTTTGCGTTTATATACTTTGTCTAATATTGAGTCTACCATGAAATCACTTTGATTATGTATAACCAAGAGGTCATCCATATATCTATAGGGGATAAAAATACTTTTTTCATTAAACTTCAAATTTTTTGCATATTTGTACTCCATAATAGAGAGTGTAAGATCTGCAAGAAGGGGGCTAAAATTCCCGCCCTGTGGTACTCCTTTTTTCTGTGCAAAGATATAGCCACCAAAAGTGCAATAACTATTGACGAGCAAATATTCAATGTAGTATAACAAATCATTGATTCGATAGTATCTATATTGTGGTTTAATATCCTTTTCCATCACTATAATAAACATTATAGCCATTAGTGGCTATAAAAAGTTTTATTAGCATTTTTGAAGCATATATTCAGAAGTTCTTTTGCATTACCGATAATCAAAGTATGTTCTAAATTAGTAAACATATCTGTAAAATCTGCTGTGAAAATCTTTAACTTATCATAACTAATATTGTTGAGTTCATGACTTATATTGATATTGCTTATAGACCAATAGGTTTTAATAGTTTTATTCCTATTCTGTATAACTCTACAATAATTAATAAAATGATTTTTGACATAAGTAAATATAATATGCAATTCTTTTGCCAAACCTTTTAACACTGCTGTTGTGCGCCCCCGTAATGAATCTAAACTTAATAGGGTTTTTATGGAGCTTAGGTATCGCATAAATAAGGGGCAACGCAGCATTGTTCAAACAATTGAATCCATTGAGTTCACAAAAGGATTTATGCCTGAGAAATTAATGAACTGGTATCGGTATGTTCCAGTAATGTGTATGTGTTTTTAGTATTAACAAATTCACAACTGTTATTATCGTAATCATAGGTAAAGCCCATTTCCCTCATAACTATTGATAAGTACAATTTTTTACAAACAATACCATAATTGTTGCTTGCTTTATCTAACGGGCAAAATATGAAACATTCTTGATATTTTCTGATAACGTTATATGGTACATTTTCTATATAACTACCTATATTATAGCGTGTTAATATGGGTTTTATTATTGTATGGTAGCTGGAGTAAAAATAGCGTTTGATAAGATCTCGTTTTTCTTTACTCACTTTATATTTGGTTGCAAAAAAGAGTAGAGCACTATTCACAATCCCTTCATATACCTGTTTGATTTTGAATCTAGAAACTGCATTTTCAATTCTATATTTAGTGCCTTTTTGCAAAATATTTCTAAATCCATGTTCCCTAATCAAATTCAAATCACCTGTAATGATATGTCCGTAATGTGTTTATATACATACTTCTTTGAAATTGCTGTTTTCACAGATACATCTGCCCTTTAGTATTCTGTTGATTTCATTACTATCTATGTTTCTTAAAAACCGATTATAATTATAGATTAGACTGGAAACTGGATGATTATACTTATATACGATTCTGATGGGAGTGAAAGACTTAGTTCTATTAGTTTCATTACATACAATCCTGTGGACATATTTGTCATTCATGATTCTATTGAATGGCAATTTATCATAGATATGGTTATCATAACCAATTATGATGTTGTGGTATTTGATTGCAGGTTTTTTGATTACAACCATACTATATATGCTTGACTTAAACCTGGAGAAAAGGACCAGCTTAAAAATTCCCTAATAATCTCGCCCCAACAAGCGCTGCACCTAAAGAGTCGGCAAAAATAGGTTTTTGCAAATCATCTAAGGAAAACTTCGGAGGAAACTAGAGCTCTGACAGACAGTGCGAAGTAAAGGCTTAAACATGGCCTTTGTGACCAACAGCACAAACGGTTCACGAGCCTCCACCCCTTGGGGCGTACCCGAAAAACATATCCTGCCATCCTTATGTACTTGTGTTTATTTCTACTAGTTTTCAGTTCTACTTTGGTCCACAGATTACTTTGATTACAAAATTTGGTAAGAAAATGCGTATGCCAGTGGATGGAATTGGTGCGGTGTACATATCTGCCGCGTGGATCCTCCATCTTTTGAAGTTCGGCGCATATGATTGTATGCAACGCTGTAGGCCGACTCTTCAATGATGGCCTTTCCAGCTTTAATATCACCTATTTACCATTTTCCGGCCAGATCACTTTTGTCGTGGCGGACGCGTGTGGCCGGCACCTTTTTATGATCACTGTTGCGTGCTGCGCGGCGAGCATAAATACCCTAAATTTAACCTATGTTTGTATTCAAACCACCATTTTGTCTCGTTTGTGTATTTGCCATGTCTAGAAGAATATGTGTGGTAAATATGACTGAAAAATGTCATGTAATAAAAGTGATAGGGCCATAAAAAGGGAGAAAAGAATGAAAACTTTTCAGAATAGTTTGTAATGGGAACAGTGGGCCAGAAACTGTTCAAAATGTTCGGATTTGATAGCATCATATACGATTTGACGCAAATTCTTTTGCATGGAGTGTTTTCAAGTGAATTATGAGTGTTTTTTGAGCTCAAAGTGGAAGTCCATTCTGTTTTCAGCTGTTGCAGGAACTATAATATTTAAGGATCGAAGTCTTGGTTTTTTTCATACATGCGAAATGAGTATGATTGATATGTAACAACAGAAACCATACTGTCGAAAAACAATTCCTTGGAGAAATCAGTGCTTGAAGTTCCTGACACCCCGTGGTGTCAAGCGGCCATAGAGAGCAAATTGGGCTTGACCCCCATGATGGGGACAGGTGGTCCGTAAAGGGTTAAACAATCCTATTTACTCCCCCTTAACGATCAGGCTCTCCGCTCTGCTTCCGTCGTCACCGGAAAGAGATTTTTCGCTTGGACTCCCCATCATTTCCTCCTCTCTTCCTCTCTCTCTCTTCCTGTACCGTCTTTCTCCGAGTTCCTCACCACCCTCTTCACTCCTGAAGGCTCTGTCTCTGCCTCCGCTTCAGAATGCATTCGCAGTTTATGTCTACAGCAAGGCTCTCTTAGTTTCGGGTATTCTGCCGGCGATTGAATTCGTTCTTTTCCTAGCTCTACGAGTCGAGACTTCATCATTCCGGAACAAGCTGGCTGGTCCCACCATCCCACCCCCTGCAAATGGTCTGAAAGGTTTGATGACCTGCCGTGAATAGTATTGGAGAGGAGGTAAATAAGATGAAAGTAGGGTTCGAGAGACTGAAGTGTCCTCTCTCGAACCCTACTTTCACCTTATTTAGGCTCAGAGCGAGCGTTAAAGAATTGGTAATCTGTGACTCTTTCTTTTTAAAGCGCAACATTGAAGAGCCCCCGGACTACTTGTTATGAAGCTCTTCTTTAGCGATTCCGTCCCAAGCTTCAACGATCGCTTACAGCCTTCCCTTATTTTGGAACTGACGGTTACTCGCGCAAGCTTTCTAGCAGATGCTCCGAAAGATCCCTATCAGAATAAGATCGGGAATACAGACTTGCCGTGCTAGGATACCTATGTTTAAGTAATGCTGCCGTTCACTCGTTGAGGCATTCAAGTGCATGGCAGCAATTTGTGTTCAAATATGCAATTTAGACGACGCCGATTCGTATAAAAGGCCATGATTTGCTGGTGATTCAAAGAGGCTCACTGCTGCAGGACTAGAAAAGTTGTCAAACAACCTCAACTATAGAAACGCATTTTTCATGGGCTTAGCGCTTCCACTGAATTAAGAGCGTTGTAATGGAGCTTCTTTGCTTAGCACACCCGCAGAGGTCTCCTACTTGCTCGCTTGTTCATTCGAAGGAAACAATCCAAAATAGGTTATGTTGGCTTAGTATCTTGCGATCATTGACACCTGCATCCAATCTCTCTCTGTGCTCACCTTGAGAATCGCGGAAGTGTGTTTCCGACGTGGCCAATAAGCGGCCGGATCATCCTCGCTGCCTTTCTCACAACGAATCTGCTTATTGTCACTGCTCTTCAGACCACGTTTCCCGACATGGAAGAGTTCATTGACGAGGGAATCCGGATTCTGTGGGAGATAGGCAGCCCTAAAAATCTTCTCCAAGCATTGGTAATGGTAAACCCGGTGAGTGTCGCAGACGTATAATATGTATCATCTGAGGCATGGCATCATTCCTACTGTCTATGAGTAAACATACAATTCCCTATTTGTCAAGCAATGACTGTCGTACCGAGCACAGAAATCTATGTAAATGTAGTGTGTAATGAAATGTGAAAATCCCGCCTTAATTTGCTCCGCAAGGCACTCCGAAAATGCAATTCGAGGATGTGACTGTTTCATTTGTAGATATTCATTTGTACAGGCCACATTCTGTTGAATTTCAAAATATAGGTCCCCAAAACATAAGAAGCGGCCCACACACAGCAAATATATTTTGAAGCTCTCAAATGGTGAATGCTGAGTGACCTATATGTAAGTTGAGATCGTGTACAATAATGGGAAGTGACCGGCATTTAAAATGCCCTTTACTGTTAAGAGTGCAAGCCCGAAATCGTTGCTGGGTCTCCTCGCACGTTGCACGCAAGTATTCCTGATCAATAATTTTGCAGGCTTTCTTCATTGCTGATTTCTGGGACTCAAAATCAGGGTGGCGATCTCTACAAAGCTTGCTTCAGTCAATCACCTGACTGAAAAGTGAAAGAGTGCAGGCTTGGCGGAGAAGATGCATTCCTCAGTGCTGGCACAGCAGGGAAACCGACACCAGCCTTAGATGAACTTGTTTCTGTGGGCTAGAGCACTGCCCTGCACAACGCACCTCGGATTATTTATAGTGTGATCTGCAACAATCGTATTCCTCATGGAGTAGCCCTCCCAACATTATTACTGGAATACAATCATTTTCACTATCGCAGATCACCTCAACTGAGGAAATTTTCTTCAGAGGAAAGATGGAGAATGACGTGCCTTCACTGATGTAGGTCAACGACATCTGCACATTTTGGTCCTCTGTTGCTCGATGGTATCGGAGATGATATGGCACTTCTACGTATGATATGACTAGGTGTGTAGCTTTTCAATGACATTTGTTCCATGAATGACTTCGATTCGTTCAGCTCCTTAACCATTCTTGTAAAAGGACATCGTGGGTCGCGGTCAGTTAGAGAACAAAAAGTTTCAGTCATCTTTTCGACGAAATGGCTAGCCTTTCTCCCTCCTCCAGGCCTATGCATGATGTACACTCTTGCCTAGTATCCTTTCATAATCTTCTGTCAGCCCTTATAAGAACTGCAAAATATTTGGCTTTCTAGGACCTACCTAGTGCATGCGAAGGTCGCTCTGGAAGACCTTACGCCATCCCCAACATAGTATAGAGTTCACCCTCCTCCCAATAGAGCAGATTACACGAGTACCTTCGTGTATGATATACATTTTGTGAGAGACCAGGAATGCACTTCTCTAATTCGTGTCAAGGTTACACAAACCTGAAGGAGCATCAAATTCTTGTCGACACAAAAACGAACGATGCAAGTACTGTCTCAAAATGTGCGGATCCGGAGAGAATCCTGAGTGAAAATCAGGAGTGTTGATTCTGCTCAATCGCGGGATACTGTTCTCAGTTTTCTCATCTCAGAAAAGGGGCATCATCAAGCACCCTGTCCGATTCCTGACTCGCAAGATAAGATCAGAGAAGCTATTGCAGACGTACGCAATGAATTGGAAAGAATGGAAAAAATGGAGCATCATTAGGCCACCGAGGCCGCCAGGAGCATAGCAAAAGCTACTGTAATAAAGTTTTGTTTGTTTTTACTTTTGTTTTAAATAAATTTGTTTGTTGAACTTACGTGTGTAATTTTAGAACGTACACGTTCAAGCCTGTGTTGGTATCAGAAGGGCGAGGTGTTTATCAAGGCGATGATTGATATCTATACTAGAACCAAAACGCAAGAGATAAAGATATGGTATCAAGACGATATATAACGTAGCTCAAAGATCCCGGATATTTTGCGATACACTAACCCTCAAACGACGCGAAGGAAGATCTCGGTTCTTGGTGAACTCACAAACAGAATTTGAAAACCATATGAGGTACTAATCGTTCGAAAGGCACACTTTTTTTTTTCGCACACTTTTTGCAATCTTCCGAAGCATTCGATATAGACGTCACAACATTCTTGAAGCTTTACAAAGCCTATCCCATACCGACGTAGAGTATGGTTCGCAGATTTAGAATCCTCATACTAGAAAACTTCAAATCAAAATTGAGAAGGTTCAACAAGCCTTCACGAGGGCCGTCATTTACAGATGCGATCCTAATCCAGCCTCTTCCAGACATATGCGGAATACAAAGAAAAAAACGTTTAAACCGTCTACACCTCAAGTCGCTGCTATACCGGCGGGTATTTAATGACATCGTATTCTGCTTTAGAATGCTGAAAGGTGAATTGAAGCTCAAAGCCGAGCAATTATTGGGTCTTCAGACCTTGCCGAGGGCGCACCTTTTCGCTCTCTCTGCAATGCCCGAAGCTCACAAAAAAGCAGCACGTCAAGGTTTTCAACTCCCTCTTCTTCCGTGGAGCTAGATGGCTTCAGGCATTACCAGTTGAGATACAGCAGGCCCCAACCATAAGTGCATTCAAAAGTAGATTGAGGAAAGATCGATCTGTTACAAGTCCCTTGGAATTCGTGATTTCTAAGAGCTGAGTTCAGTAACATTTAAAACTTTCTTTTTTGCAGCATAATACTACTCCCTTCCAGGAAAACCTCGAGCTACACCCTTCGAAAAGAAATGCCGGTCGCAATCTGAATGGATTTTTTTTCTCTTTCGCGTGTTTTTTTTTCTGTTTCACTTTTCACGTCGAGTTTATATCTAATGGACTGTTTTGCTTTTTGCTTCTTGTTACTTTTGTTGTTTCTCAGAGGTTGGTGAATAGATCTCCAGAAGTATAGCCATGACTTGCCAGCAGAATAGAAACACTAAACCACATATTGCCTTTAGAGACCCTCTGATGCTAGAATGTCTTCTAGGCGGGTCAGAAACTGAATTGTTAGGGGTAGGGAATACCTAACATCCGAAAATTCAGTTTCTGATTCCTCATATTTTTTTTACTTGCTTGTCTAGGAGTGGCGTTATCCCTAGCGCCATCCGCCGTTGAATACAATAGCTTTAGTGTAACAATTCACGACTGAACTCAAACAAGGCTTTATAAGTGGTCTAGTGAATACCTTGTATCGTCCATCGTTGTCTTTTGGAGAACTTTTCACCTGCACTCTTTATTACTAGTAATGTGATCTAGTTTAGATCTTGGTAATAGCGCATCCCCGGATGCATCAAATAAATAAATAAATAAATAACGAACTAGGGTACGGGAGGTTCAGTTTAGACTCCAGACTCCCAACGCCCACTCAATATGGTCGACAATTCTAGGGCAAGGCGCAATACCGTATTTAGGTTCGCTACTAGGTTTCGCATACTCTATTGAAGTTCCTCATAACTTGTGTCTTCAAGCAAGGGAGGAGTACTGCACTAAGACCCGCGTGGCGCAGAGGGAAACAGGGCAAGCTGAACGCCGCAAAACCATGGTAATCTAGACGAAAGAACGGCACACAAAGGTCAAAAGGTCAAAGCTTCCCATGTGCCCTTATGTATCGTCCACCACCTAATCTTAAAACATCTACTCACCTATTCAAGACCATATGAAGAAAAATGTGGCAGAAGGAAGTTGTGCATACTGTAA
Organism: Ostertagia ostertagi; assembly: GCA_036418205.1. NCBI lineage: Eukaryota > Metazoa > Nematoda > Chromadorea > Rhabditida > Trichostrongylidae > Ostertagia > Ostertagia ostertagi. The sequence continues at coordinate 37,750 of MU882608.1, forward strand.
CGACAACAAAAAATTTGCCAATTGAGGGGTACCGTTTATTTGATAGAATGTCAAGGATGCGGACAAAAGTATGTTGGGGAAATCAAAAAGGCCTCTTTACAAGCGTTTGGATGAACACCGGAAGGGCGTTGCAAAACCCAGTCTTTTGTCCTAGCAGCAGCTTCTCCAAGCACCGCATCAAAAAAACGCGTATGAAGAACCCCCACGTTGATCATTAAGGTATTACACCGCTCCATAGAAAACCCGGTGGGAAGGAAACTATTGGAGGCTCCCGTAAAACCGCGGGCGGTTTTATACTTAGCTGTGGTTTTGGCATTTTGAGGCTTTCTTTTTTTCTGAATTTTGAATTTGAATTGTCGTCAATCCGAAAAGGAAGAAAAAAGAAAAATACTGGTGAGGGCTAATGAACGGAAACTTGTCTTTTCATAGAGGAACAATTTGGGATTATTTCGATATGTTACTTCCTGCAGTGTGACTCATTCCTGCCCCCCCCCCCCTTGATCGTACTACCGTAATTTGCAGGCAGATTCTTCGGACAGTCACTGGCATGTCCCATTGGATTCATAACTGTTGAGTTCAAACATACGCAGGGTTTTCGCAGAACATGCTTAACCTTACAATTCTCGACATGTTGGCCAACTTATTCAGCTTATTTTGCATAAAGAATACAGTGCGTTTCATAACTATAAGGTCACCCTAAAATATTGCATTTCCGGGACCAACAGCCAACTGGTGATTTTTCCACTATCACCAAATGATTCCCCACTACGAATAACCCCTGTATCGCAATTTTGGTGGGAGCAGCTTTTTTTGTAATTATTTTTCGATTTTTGCACCGTTTCATAATATAAGGTCACCCTGAGGAAAAGAACAATTACCTAAGATTAATGACAGATAAAATAGACATAATAATGTATGGTTCCTCCTTTATCAAGGGCAACATTGAATAGTCTCCGTGGCCTACCGGAATTGAGATTCCAAGGCACCATCGATTCACTTCCGTGTTCAAGGGTTGCTTGTACACGCTCTTGTGTAATTTTTAACTGGCGTTTATCCGCACTTACTTAATGCATGACGAAGATGCCCTGAAGATGTTCTTACTAGAACACGACTAGAAATTCAGAAAAATTTGTTCAGTTCATCAGGGTTTCGAGAGAAATGCTGCTTCTGGTTGAATGACCTACATGGGTACCTGTACTGTTCTGTATGACCACGTAGGCTAGCCGACTTCATCAGCTCAAGGAAGAGGTCAAATGTCCTCGCAAGGCTCTATCTAATTTTGGAGTCCATTATGCAGTTTATGGAAGCGAAATTTTGACACAACATCATCACAAAAAGCACCCACACCTTTCACATTTCCTTAAAGTAAGAATGGCAAGTGCCCTTGGCTTCGCAAGTCACTTCAAAAGTGTTTATATTCGCAGGATCTGTTTGTATAAACCAGTTTGTCCAAAAAATACCAACTTTACTGGAATTATCTTGCTATATGGTGCGACTGTGGAGCAGACTCAACCTTGTTCAAACTCTCTTCAAGTTCAACTTTACGGGTTGAAGTTGTGCCACTTTGCAATGGCCACTGAGCCTTCGGACCATCTTTGTTGCTTTCCTGGTAATGTTGTTGCATAATTTCACCGCACTCCAGTTCATATTTTTCAAGATAGAAACCTTAAATCAGGCACGACGCCGATTTGAAGCGGAAATACTGCACGGGACAGCCCTCATAACTCTTCTCTAATCATTTATAGAAACCATTTTGTGGATGTTCTGATATTGTAGAATATCTGGAGACGTAGGAGCTTTTCAATTATCCATGAGCAGTGCTAATGACTGTCCGAAGTTCTTTGGAAAGACTCGCGAACCGTGCCAAGCACCATGAAATGCATAAACTTTACCTTTTCTTCAAAAGGCGAGTACGAAACATTCCATAAATTTAGCTACTGGGTGTGTTTGTAACAAACATTCAATTTCACAGGCAGGTTGGTTGTTTCCGATAATGTAGTATTCATTTTCACAGGGTGACCTTATATTATGAAACGGTGCAAAAATCGAAAAATAATTACAAAAAAGTTCGAAGAAAAGCTGCTCCCACCAAAATTGCGATACAGGGGTTATTCGTAGTGGGGAATCATTTGGTGATAGTGGAAAAATCACCAGTTGGCTGCTGGTCCCGGAAATGCAATATTTTAGGGTGACCTTATAGTTATGAAACGCACTGTATAAGTGATTGCAGATCCCGACTCCTGTGAAACGATCAGGCAGACTTGACAAGTTCTCGCAGACTTCACGTTCGCTCTTTGCCATGGAGACTTCCCTAATGAAGCTGAGCCAAAGATCGTATTTCTCCTCATAATTACTGCAATGTTGAAGAGGAGCTGCACTTTATCCGCTGGAGACTTGAGAGACTTGGATTTTTGAAATGTTGTAGAGTTCCTC
>MU882609.1:0-30849 GCA_036418205.1 Ostertagia ostertagi
AGCGCAAAACATCAGTGCTTATCACAGAGTTGAGTGGAAACGAAAAAAAAACTAAGCAGTACCTCTTGCAGAGCTTTTTCCGAAAAGACACAACCACATTTCCAATTCACTACGAAACCGTTGACGCCATTCATAGGTACAGCTGTGACAGGGCAGAGGAATTCGGACTGTAAAATATCGTGAAATTTTTGACAATCAAAAACATGGCAGCGTTACCGACATCACTGATGACTGACCTGATTGTGATCAAGATATTCGTCTCCCTTGACTTCGCCGCCATTGTAATCTTTGTTCTCTTTTAGCTTCAGCTCCTTGAAGTCCTGTAATACAATATCTTCACAATTAGATACGTGGGTATGTGATTATTCAATTACAACGGTGAAATGATCCGCCTTGCAGTAGTTCACAGAGTGTACTATAGTTTATACAACTAGCAACTCGATACTAAATGGAATATTAGATTCATTAAATGAAAATTTCAGAGAGCGTATTGCCTCTGAGAGCTTGGTGCAAGAGAGAAAAGAGCAACCGTAGCGTAACAGCAGTCATTTGACACAAGGCTGGTGTTTAATGCAGTAGGCGACGGCCTGACACATTCATAACATAACGATAGACTTGGCTCCTGCTTCTAATGTGGCGATGGGTCAATCGTCCATTGAGGTCTTTCCAGAGGAGGATCTGGGGATCTACTGTGAGGAAAAAGGTCGTATATTTGCAGGAATATCACAGCGTAAAACATAAAATCTCTCGTTTCGGTAGTTAATATATAATATCCCCCATCCTACTTCCACGGTGTTTTAAGGTTTTGAGGGCGGGATTGAAGGGTTGCCAAGATAAACCAGGTTCGATGAAATTAGTGTCAACATCGATCGTTGGAAATGGCATGTTGGACACTTATCCAATGGAGGAGGGAGCAGTTCCCAATTTTTTTTCTCAACGTGGCGAGTGATCTTGATGCGGCTTCAGTAAACTTTTTACAAAGCGGTTGCAAGAAATAAATAAAGCACGACAATAAGCTCCTCGAACTGCAAACGGTTGTTTTATCTCGTCAGCTACCTTATTAAATCACCATTTTTACCCTTCGACAACCGTTGGAATTTTTCATTTCCTACATACGTTACGCCCGCCACGCCTCCCCTCAATTCACTTCCACTTGCGATGCTAACTCTCGTAGAGCAAATGTGGGTGTGCAAACAAAATAGATCTCTTATTTGAAAAGAAGAGTCATAATACCACAGTAACCTGACTGCTCAGCCACATTACTTGGTTTTGCTAGCGGTTCATTCTCCATAACTCCCTAACCTTGCGTGCCATTGTCGGGAGGGCAAGATTGCACTCAGTAGTTGCCCAACTCACATGACGGGCTGTTTCCTACTTATTTCAGCAAGGTTTTCTATCACTAGCTTATCAGACCTGAAGGCATTTTGCGGACGGACAGACACTGACAAATACATGGACAGACCAGCCGGCGGTTTAAATAACAATGGATTTTGCGAACGGCTAACGAAATGCAAAGTTATGCATTAGGTTAGTGGTTCATATATATAGTTAAAGGGGAGTGAAGAAAACCATTGAGCAGTAAGCACTTAGTGATGTAGAGTTTTCCCTCTTCATCAATTATCATGATCGAAGGCGTATCAAAGGTATCAACACGCTGTAGGGAGGTGTGGAGCTCATTCAAAACTTGGCCTTCAATCGGCACGGCGGACTATTATGTTCGTTATACTCGACACAATTGTTTCGGTGGGTAAACCGCTTCCATGTAGTTGGTGTGATTCGTGTAGCGCTAACGAGGGAAAAAGGAATCCGTGAACCAGAAGAGTGTAGCCAATTCGAGAGGTGAGGCGAGTTACTTGACATGAGTGAAAAGCCAAGCCCGGATATGCGCGTTGACACAATTTCGCTGTGAAGACGCAGACATGTCGCACGCCTAAGCGGCGATCCCTCCCCCTACTGTGCTAGCGCCTTATTGCTTTTCCTTGCAGCCTAATCGCCTAATACATGCGACTTTGAACTATGAACGTTATCTGAGCCGCCGAAAGCAAAAAGCAAGCCATAGCGGGCGGCCCGGCAAACTCTGCGGCCCATGATGCGTGCTTACCTACAGCCATAATGCTAATGTGGAAGACACAGCTACTGTAGGCGAACCATAGAAATGATGGTTGTTGCGCATTAAAATTTTTAGGAAGGGAGCTAGCTAGCTTGCCGCTCACAAATTGAGTTTTCTGCCATTCAGGAATGCATATTTCAGAAATCATCCATTTTCTTATGGCTGTATGTCGTACTTTTATCGCTGTCAGTTTGCACGAGGAAGAAATTCAGTGTTCAAGAGAATGTAATAAGCATACGAACACTGCAGGAAGGTGAGATTATTGCTGCCATGCGGTCAAAAATTATAGGTCCACGGACTACTTGATTTTCCTCAATGGTCCTGCCGCGATGGCTAGAGCACAGACGATTAGAGAACGGGTGAATGCCCTAGGACTAAGCCTTGGAGAGAGGGACCTCGCGAGAGAGCGCAGAGGCGGTTAAAGGGCTGAGTTCAAGTAGTCCGTCGACCAAAATTATATGACACTATGATGCAAATGATGGCCTGCCACTCATGTCGTTGGGATAGGGAAAATTCAAGCGAATGAACCAAATACAGCACTCGGAACTAAGCCTTGGAAAGGGAAAGGATTCCGGAAGAGAACGTGAAGAGTTTTTCTTTTACCCGAGCGTTTCCCCTTCTGTGCTAAGCCATGGTGTCGCTTTCGAATGCCATCTTTTGAATATCCCCCTCCATAGATATACAATGAAATAATTATGTTCTATACAAAAAGAAGTTGAATCAAATTGATCCTTTTTCATTATTATCCTGATTACGATATTTTTAACCGAAATTTCGAAATTTAATAATATTCTTCAAGCTTGTTTAAGTTATTTAAAGGAGTGGTGAGCGAAGGAATCGTTCAGTCTCCGTTTCGCATGTGACCCTTAGATATACAAACAAGTCCATGATATAGAAATAAACAAAAAAACGCTGCTAAAACGCGTTGATCGCCCCGATTGGTGTTTGATCATCTGCATAAGAATGAAAAAATCAAAACGTAATGTCGTTAAGCAAAAAGTGGTCAAATTTAGAAGAACAGCCAGCTGCTCAAGAAGACTCGAAAAATCAACCCCAGTGAAGAAATAGCCATTAAGGTTCAGTTTATGCGATTACGATATGTGATATGTGAGGATTACGACTAAGCATGATTTTATGTGATTTACTACGACTTATACATGCTCTTTAGTGAACAAACGCTAATAACTTCATTGCAGATTTGTCAAACCAGAATCAACTCATAGAAATCAGTGGAATTGTCAAACCTTGCTTTGTTGGAATAGCCTCATTTGCATAATATTTGAAACCTATCACAAAGTACAGAATTGCAAATAAAAATTGGATATATTCTTTTGGACAGAGCAACTGAAATGCCTGAGAAGCAGAGGCAGTGTCACTAAGGCTGGTGTCAGAGTCCGCGATCCGTCGCAGGTTTCGCTGATTTCAGCGATTTTGCGCGATTTGCGCGAAACCTGCGATGGATCACAGGAGTTGGAAGTGCCCGATGATACTGCGAGGTGTTGTTTAATCCTGCTGCGAATTCTGCTTGACAGTGAAGATTGAAAGACGACTGTTCGTGGATCTACTTGTTTCATGTTCAATGTCTATCAGTTCATTGAAATGCTCATGATTCGTTCCGCCCCTATTCGTTCCTATATTCTAATTTCCTATAAATTCTTGATTCTATAATATCAAACAAGAATGCGAATCATGAGAGCAAGTCGTCATTCAGCATCACTATCCCAGCGCAGAAGTGGACCGGCGGCATTGAAGAACAACTTACAGTATTGATGGGGCACTTGTGGTGACCCGTCGCGCAAATCGCGAAAATCGCTGAGATCAGCGAAACCTGCAACGGATCGCGGACTCTGAAACCAGCCTAACGCAACAAGCCTACTAGTCACCCGTCAATGTCAAGAATACAAGTTACGTACGGACCCACCATGAACCAACCTTAGTCTGCTGATGTTCAGTTCCCTTAAAATGCGCTCGTATCTCGAAGCACTTAGTAATGCGGTCTTACCCACAAAGTTGCTTTTGCGAGCATTGCCAATTCATTTTCAAGAACACGCAGTAGTTATAGCGTAGGAAATACCACTAACTACTTCTAGCGCAGTCATCAAAAAACCACGCTCACTTGAAAAAGATGGAAACAATTTAGAGAGCCACCTTTAATTCCTTTTTATATGGTGATGCAAACAGCGTAGTGTTCCAATCGGTTTCGATCAGGGAAGCTATCAATGAAATTTCCTTATTGTAGAGTACGACCATAACTGACACGCAATGATTGGTTTGAATAGATTCAATGGGATTTACAAACCCACACGAAATATCTCTAAGATACAAAAAGCTCGAAAGTTAACTTACTTTGAGCGGCTGCTGAGATAGTTGACAATTTCGCCATTTCGAAGCATTTTTCACATTTCTTTCGAGTTTCTCCACTTTCTTCTTTTTCTTCACGAGTTCACATCTCTTGGGAATTGTGCCTCCGTCTGCTCCCATTGTACCCTGTCAAATGCAATGAATAAACAGAAAAAGAATCCTCCACCAAACGAACACAACGAACACGCAATGAAGGCAGGGTTAAAAGGTGCGTAACAACGCCGCAAGAGCTGCACGGTCTACTACAAAGCGTCGCTCTGGATTTATGTAACCGGACGTTATAACAATTTTTGATCGAGAGGAAATCAAATAATGTGGAGAAATACTCCTTCTTGTCTTAAATTGTAAAATGACAGCTCCAAACTAGTACTTCCACAACCAGGGTACCGTTCCTCTTTCACGGAACGGCAAGATTTTCGTCAAGAGGCCTTACCTCACAATAGGATTTGTCTGAAACACAAGAAACAGCAAATTCCATGGACCCAAAAATCTTGCAATCTATAAACCACCAGATAAACGCTCACATTGACTGCAATGACGTCATATGGTGTTTGCCATCTCAAGTATGAGTCATCATCTATTACAGCGATGAATTCACGGTCACCCCAAGCTTACCCTCTCTTTTCTGTTGCTGTCTGTTGTTATATTTATATTTCACCATGTATAAATTCCTAATGCAAGAGAACTCATTTTCTTCTCTTTTGCTTACTTTCGTTTCCAATCTAGGGCAAACAATATTATGAGTCAGTGAGAAAGAACACCCACTGAGCAAAGGTAGCGTCGTTTCAGACGTGTGCCAAGCTTTTTCAAAATGGTTTCTTGCATGACATAGGGGCACATATGGGAACCACAGAACCATGGTTCAATTTTTCCTGAACGGCCCTCTGAATACCAGAAAAGGGTCCCTAGTTCGATTCCTCGTGGTGACAAATTTTTGCATTTCGAGTTGACGTTCCAAAATTCGCGCAAAATGGAGTTAGCATGAATAATCAGTACCATATTCATGATTAGGACCGTCAGTAACCCTTACAAATAGACTTTGATCAATGTGACACCAATACGGCCCCACTGTGATGTCACACCTTTTCACCAGTTTTTTAATCAAAGTCTATTTTGTAAGGGTTACTGACGGTCCTAATCATGAATATGGTACTAATTATTCATGCTAACTCCATTTTGCGCGAATTTTGGAAACGTCAACTCGAAATGCAAAAATTTGTCACCACGAGGAATCGAACTAGGGACCCCCTTTTCTGGTATTCAGAGGGCCGTTCAGGAAAAATGAACCATGGTTCTGTGGTTCCCGCATGTGCCCCATGCTAGAAACCGTTTTGAAAAGCTTGGCACACCCTGGACGACCTCCCTTGTGAGTATGCACTTATCTGAAGTAACTGATGCCTTAAAAACTAGTCAAAGTCCTGTGAGAATTCCATATCTCCGGATATTTTCAAGACGTGTCCTACGTCCCCTTACGACATCTTTTCAGACTCCTTACTAACTGTGATCCTCTGTTGTTCTCAATTTTGAGTCGTCGTATCAAACATGAGCAGTTGGTTCAACAAGCCGGATCCTAAAGGTGACGATATCGTGTATAAAAGGTTCCACAAACAATTTGGTTACATCTGCTAACAATTTTTGTTCTGCGTCATTCAGCTCTTGGTTAGAAGATTCAGATCAATCATGCAGTTGAGAACAATAAGAAATATTCGAAGCAGCTTAATTCGTGAGTGGAAGGCGTATCGGCGAAGCACCGAGCGTCGAGAAAAAGAACTGGTTCGTTGGAAACAAATGCTGCGTCGATAGAAATTGAGTGGGACTACAGCGTTGCTTCTTTCAGGAAAATGAAATCAAAAAGCTGGCAAAACAAGGTCAAAAAGATGCTTGCCGCCGGCGTGTCGCGGGTACGTCGCGTAAAACAACTGCGTCCAATTACGAACGGAAAAGGAAAGAGCGTGTGGAAGTGAAGTCCCAAGTTTAAACCGGAATCGGGAGCACAGACAAGTTTCGTTATCGGAAGAGGTTTAGCTAGCTTATTTGTTCTATAAGCGATATTGAGTTAGTGGCAAAAGAATTTGTGATTTGGTGTATTTGTTTCTTCAGTATGTGTACATAGTTAACAAGTTTAAGGCCAGTGTTCTTTACGAGTTTTACGGATTTTACCGAAGCCGTCTTGTGACTCTAAAATTAGAGATGGTCTAGCGATGCACGAAAGAGAAAATCGTCCAAAAACCCGAGACACGAGGGGCTTCGTTCCTTGCCATTAGATGTTGCGATGGGTCGCAACTTCATCAAGTGGCTGCGCCTCTTCGACCGCTAGCGCTGCTCTCGGTTCTGAACGGCTGGAGACTTACGGACACAGAGGGCGCATCGGGCCATAGCGCGCCAATTGCTGAGGCCATGCTAGATCTCCGGGTGCATATCCTCCTATAAAAATGCATGTCAATACCCTCAGAAGGTCGCCTGTCCCAGATAAATCTCCACTTCTTCGACCATCGTCCTAGTAGAATCCTCCTAGCGGTTAACTGACCATCTTTGATGCACTGTCCGCAAACTGTCAAACCATCAACTATCGAAGCGCGTCAGGAATATTTTTAACAGCGTAGTAGGGTTATATGAATATTCGTGAAAGCTGACACAGCAAATTTTGCGATTTTCGTCTTATCTAGTCCCCACTATGGTCCCCAAAAACTCCGAAACGCGATCTCATCTCGCTCTCTGGGCCAAATACGACCAGTTGAGGAACTCACTCTGCTCAATCTCTGTTCCTTTACTACGGCAGGGGTGAGCTAAGCATGGGTTATACATACTCATACTCCGTACATCATGTCTATGGTCCCCCCAAACTAGCCCTGCCTCTGCAGGCGATTCTTCGGGTAATGCTCAATTTTATGAGCGACAGAATACTTGCCGAAACCACTCACGTCTCCCACCAATCTGATGGTAAAGTGATTCGCTGGTCATTCTGAAATGAATAAAATAGCAACCTGCACATCGGTTGGTCGCATATAAAATGAAGCCATTTTCAGACCTCACCCAGACCAACTAAATCTTTGATCTTCCAAAGAATCCTGTAGGGACCAATGATTCAGTTGTCTGAGTGAGGTCTGGACTACGGCTGACAGCTGCATCTCCTCCCACAATCCCTTCCATCAGATGGAACATAATCCTTCCTAACCCTACTGACATACGTGCTTTTCAAAACTCGGGTATTGTGTTTTTTGTCATCCCAAAAGGTGCATATGAACTAATCAATGATGGCTTAGTTGTGTTCACAAACAATCATCACACCTGGTGGTTCCTGAAGTACCAGACAAATAATTAACAATTTGTTTTACAGCTCGTGCGAAAGTGGAAGTTCTTCATTTAAGTAAGCAATCCAATGCATTTTCATTTTAGCCAAATGTACAGTATGAACAAGATGTCACAAGTAATGGGCCAAACAGTTGGCACCATGAAGACGATGGAGAAGTTAATGCCTATGGAACGAGTCGCGAAAAATATGAAAGAGTTCCAAATGGCGCAGGAGCGACTGGGCCTATCTGAAGAAGTACGTTTCGCAAACTACAAGTTTTCATTTTGTTTGTATACCGTATAATGTCTGATATTGATGGTGCTCAAACTCAACCATTTTCCTTGTTTAACCTTTAACCTCAAAGTGCTAAGTACTGTTTTTGTTTTTTCGAAATCGCTTCTTCAGTAACCTTTGCCTCCATACCCTAAGGGTATGATATGTATGTGATAGCATTCATAGGTTCAGAGGATTCGTACTTCAGAAAATGTCGCCGAAACTAGTGACGGCACCACATATCCATACATATCACCATCTGACAATCTCATATTTATCTTCTTATAAGTTCGCACTCATTATTCACGCGTTTACTTTTTTTTATTTGAAGATGATGAAGTGATGCTCTCGACAGCATACTTGATGAGCCCGGTGACGAGGAAGAACAGAACGCTATTGTGAACCAGGTTTTGGACGAAATTGGCATCGAATGTCAGAGCAAGGTCCGTATTTTATGTACTTTCTATTCATTCTGGGCTTTCAACGTGCAGCAATGAAGCAGAAGGCGTTAGTTGTCAGTCATGTATAGCTCAACCAACTTTAACTTTATAACAATAAAGAATAAATTCAGCAGCTAAATCACAAAGCCAGCGCTTTTCGCTACCCTCTACTCTACTTTTTTGTATGGGCGTTTGCTCGCTTAGTACCCCTCCTTGAAGTCGGGGTTTTCTTTTAAAAACTTTGCAAGGGACGATCAAAAAATGCGTTTTTCTTTAATGAAACTGTTGTTTCCAGTTAGCCGCTGTACCGAAAGTACCCACATCCGTTGGCGCTGATTCCAAGCCGATGTCAGATAAGGACATAGAGAACATGTTAGCTCAGCTCAGAGGGTGAAGCTCTTCACAGCTGTTTGATTGTAAATACGAGCAAAGAGTTATCCATTCCTGTTAATTTCTTCTGAACTGTTTTACGTTAGAAATACTATTTTTGAATACATGTACATATTTCTTGGTGTGCGATCACATGGATGGTCCCAAGTTTGATTACAAAAACTTCTACATTTTCGTTCTCGACTCAGATGGTGACTTTAAGGAATAAACGGGATAATTGGAATGTTTTAATGTCAATGCCCGATCGCTTTCTTTCCAAATTGCTAGTATTAATATTGTAACTTTCATAAATATAGCCTTGCACAAATCTCCTTTATTGTTTCAATGTTCCAAGAAACCGATACAAGTATTTGAACCCAAGAATGACACGCTACACTAATATTAACAAGGAGAGATCATTAAGAATTATACTGAAAATAATGGACAAACAAATAGTTACTGCTTCAGTGACAATTGGGGTGCTTACCACCATGGCTGAAGCTTGACAGATACAAAGACCGGTGCGTCTAATTCAACGGTGAAGTGATGAGGATAAGGATAATATCATAAGCTGGGGTAAGAAACAAGCTTCGCCAAATATACTTCGCCTGGCAGAGAGACATGATATCGTAAATAGAGTCGTTATTGAATAGTGATGAAACTATCCTTCTATACTCAGCTGCTTACAAAATGAAGGGGCGCTGAGTATTCCCCTATTCACACCGGTTAAAAGGAAATATGCAGTGGAGCTGTGCTCGACTTCGCTTCACTTCGACCTCATTCCGTGATATTGTTTGATGGAGAGAAGGGAACTTTCACAAACTTGCTGGACAACTCATGACGAGGAGAAGTTAAACTAGTCAGTTATTGTAGTTAGAAAAACTGAAGTTGAACCGTTGTACGTTGGAGAAACTATTTCAAAGTAAAAACTGGCTCAAAAATATTCTCCTTACTTGCCAATAACGTGAATCTCATTCTGAGTCACGCCAAAATAGGATGTGGTTGCACTTGGAAAAGTTCGTTTTCAGGAATCGTAAAGCAACCGCAGATTCTCGATTCCGAGATGATGCGCTTAGATGTCGATCTCTAGAACGACCGGAGCGTGATCGCTGCCCATCACATCAGTTCGTATTTCGCTGCTCTTCACCTAAAAGAACAGGGAAACAAAATGGAGCACATGCGCCGCGGTTCTGCTTTTTTCGCTGATGGGGTACCACTTAACACCACCAGGTCACACTTAACCCTTGTTGAATTTATCGTAACCGCTACCTTTAAAGAACCTTGCTCAAGGGGTGGCATGACTTCCTGGACAACCCCATATTCGAGATTGCACTAATTCGCTTGGGATCTGCTTGAGGAGTGCAACACTCTTTATATGAAAGTGCTAGGGATTCCGTATCGAGAAAATGGCTCATAAGAATAATTTGTGTAGTCGTTTTCCGAAAGACATACCTTTTCAAAAATTCTGTCACTCACTACGTAGTAGTCAAGCCTCCATCCTATGTTCCTGGAACGAGCGTTTCCCATGTAAGACCAGAAAGTGTATTCCTGCTTGTCTCCATGTAACTCACGGTATGTATCCTGAGAAGAAATTAAATGACTAAGTTTCTATTTAAAGTTCAGAAGACAGCATACCTTGAAACCTGCACCGAGCAATCGTGTGAACCATCCACGCTCTTGATCAGTGAAACCAGCGGTCTTATTCCTGTTTGAATCGGGATTTGCCAAGTCTGGGTAGAGCATTTACAATAGTGGTATCCGAAACTGAGTGATACGATGAAAGGCTCACCTATTTCATTGTGAGCAACGTTCAGGTCACCGGCATATATCACAGGCTTCTTCGAATCCAGATCTTTTATCTTTTCCAAGAAAGAGTTCCTCCCACTTTTCGCGACCTCCAAGATTGACTAGCCCGCGTCCACTGTTTGGAACATAGGCACCGATAAAGTAGAACCGTGTGAACTCTGCGATAATCAGACGACCTTCGTCAGCAAACAGCTCACTGTCAAGGCCTTTCCATATCTAAACGGAACCGTTAAAAAATTTTTATTGGGCTCATTTTGTTATCCCTTTTCCTACTTTGAGCGATAATTGTCATTCACCTATGAAAACATACAAAGATGATCGTTGAAGGCGTTTTGAAATCGTTTTTGACTGCGACAAACCCTTTGGAAGGAATTATATGCGCTCAATGGTAAAAACTGTTGTGGGTCAAAAAGTTGTTAATTACCAGCCCGTAACACTGCGACAAATTCTCAGAAGCGCCTGGTAGGATAAGAGAAAAGAGATTGGAAGATAAGAAGGAAGGGTTCCCTAAGCAAACCTTATTCGCTCCAAAAAACGCCCCTCTCGGTTAGGCATAGCTAAAGCTTTCTACAGACTGCCCCCCTCTCCTAAATGCACATTGCGCCGAAGATGTTTCATCACGGTTTTTCTTTCAAAAGTCAGCTTGCTACCAATTGCTCCCCGGCGATTTGGACCCAGACCTTAAGACCTTAGGTTACAAATTGAACAAACCGAGGTGAGTCATGCCCTTGGATTAGCTTAAGTATCTTATACAAACAATTAAACCTGCATCTTACCTTCAACGGCTTTATTTTGCTGAGCAAAGCAACACCGGCGTATCCGCCTTTGTTCTTTTGCGAGACTAATAAAGTCCGGTGATATCCCTTAACAATACTTCATTTAGAATGGCGCACAACAAAAGAGAAGGAACACACTCGCCTTCGTTCTGAACGCACTTTCTAAATCGACCGGCCACTCGTTGCACTTTGTCTCTCCCAAAAATATCACATCGGCATCCTCGGCCAAAATCGATTTGTGACCATTCTTCTGGAATGATAGACCTCTCCTCTTTGATCACGACAGTATAAACAGTACTAAAACGTAGAAACGAGTCAGTAGTCTTAAGGTTTTTCGGGAAAAAAACGTAAACTAAAAATAACCTTAGCACAAGCTCGTAGACCTGCAACGTTCCAGCAGAAGAATTTCCACGCACGTTCTTCTTCATCACCACGGACTTCGTTTTCTTTCGAAGATTCCAGCGAATATTCCGTGGTCTCCGAGATTTTTATCTTTTTCGATTCAAAATATGTGGTCTGAAAACTGCACACTGTTGCCGATTGGCAATTTCACAAAGCCAAACACAACCGCTACCGATCATTAAGTCGCAAACATTTCAATAAACAAGAGGAACAGAAGAACTACCTTACCAGAACTTTTGCTTTCCTCTTCGGCATGGTGAAATTCCGAACAGAACAGCAGTTGTAAAGGCGAAGACAGCGCCGTAGCATTCAAATTTTGCGCGCCAACAGATTTAAAGGTCCGGAACCATTCCTTTGAGGTTCTAAATAAAACCGAATTCTACCATAAGCAAACCAAGGCACGCACAGGTTCTGGTTGTCCGATATGCTGCCATATGCGCAATTTGCCTCGGGGGGGGGTCAATCAGTCAATGCCACTAAAATGACTAAGCCTACAGAGGGGAGATATTCCGGACAGAACTTCGTTCATACTCCTGCCTAAGACTTACTCCTAAAATCGGACGTTTCCCGTGAATCTCACTGCAATTTTACGCCGCTCACCATCCCCCCCCTGGAGCACTTGCGCCCCGCCGCTAAGTTGCGCGCGTTTTTACTTTCGCAACACTACGCGATAAGTATAGCCAGTATGAGAGTGGCTAAAAAAGGGTGCTATACAAGTGGGGTGGGCACACCCAACTTTCACGCACAGTCAAGTGACTGCCTCACTCCGGCTCCCAGACAATACCTAACCATTTGGGCGCGGCCGCGGCGAACGCGGCCGAGTCGATTGTGCCCGCGAACCGTTGAAAACGCACTCGAGGTGCCCGCGAACTGTGCTGTGCTGAGTTCGCGGGCACCTATCAACTCGGCCGCGTTCGCCGCGGCCGCGCCCAAATGGTTAGGTATTGTCTGGGAGCCCCCCCCCCCCCCCCTAGATTGGCTACACTCCCCCTGGCTCACGAACTCCCCAATTCTCGTGACAGTATAGTAGCGAGCAGCAGTCCCACTTGACATACATTTCTGTTCAAAAAATGCGGCGTGCCCACCCTACTTGTATAGCACCAAAAAAGGTTTCTCTAACTACTTCACGGATTGGCCAGTTCCCTTGAAATACTGAAATTCACTCAACAAAAAAAAACTGTTGCGTATGGGCTCAGGTTTGGGCTAAGGGTGAAACTCGGGTTCGGGGGGGGGGGGCACGCGATGGCGCGGCGCTGTTTTCGTCTGCTCTACCAAGGCTTAGTCACCGATGGCGCGTATTTTGAAACTGCCACATAATGGCGAAAGAGTAACTGTCCCTGTACTAACAAGGGAAGGATGGTAGGTCGAAGTGGCCGTTATAAAATGAAATGTATACCACCTGATGCGTCTCCAGACGCTGATTCCAAATCTGCCTTCCAAATCTGCTAAACGGCTCTCCGAACGGAGTTATGAAGCGTAATAGCTCAGTGGTGATGGTCCGGGGTGGCAGGTAAAAGCTCGTAGGATCGGTTCCTTTGCAAGTTTGTTGCTTTGCTTTGTCCGCAACACTTCTAGAGACAAAAGCAAAGCAACCAATTTGCAAAGGAACCGATCCTACGAGCTTTTACCTGCCACCCCGGACCATCACCACTGAGCTATTACGCTTCATAACTCCGTTCGGAGAGTCGTTTAGCAGATTTGGAAGGCAGATTTGGAATCAGCGTCTAGAGACGCATCAGGTGGTATACATTTCTCATTTAAACGGCCACTTCGACCTACCATCCTTCCCTTGTAAGCCCTAAGAGGAGCTTAGACGATTCAAGCGCCGGCGCCATCGCGTGACCCCTGGACCCGAGTTTCACCGAGCTCAGTATTTTTCACATCTCCGCGGCACTAATTCACACCACAAGGAGGATAAGGGACATGTCGGTAGGAAGCACCTAAAGTCTCGGTTAAGGGTTTTGCCTAGGCCTAGGAGAGGGGAACGATCCAAGCGTATGTAAACCACTTCTCCTGAAATGCGAAGGGCCTCTACAAGATTTTTTCACCAATCCCCGGCGCTCATTCCCCTCCTGAATCACTCCTCCTTAGCATAGGCAGTATCAATGTGCCACGTAAAATAACATAAAACAGAATAAAGAAATGTGTAGAAGTGACCCCTGTAGAAATTTATAGCTTCAAAGAACTCCTCGTGCGGAGTTAGAACCTCCTTTGTCCGCACGAACTATTGCACCAGGGGCCGGATTTTCATCCTCCCCGAAGGGTTGGGACGAAAATCCCTTTAAATTTCTCTGTCTTCCCAACTGGGATTGTCCTGATAAAGGACCTACATTTAATGTATGTATGTAGGTCAAAGTAAACATGCACTGAAAATGAAACTGTATCGTTAAAACAAATAAATTTAAAGGGATTTTCATCCCCAACCCCTTTGGGAAGGAGTATTGAATCCGGCCCCAGGACACGGTAGGATTATACGGTGGTCCATTGCCGACCTACTCATGTTAGTTTCTTGTCTGATTTCGCACTGTTTCTCTTTTTCGCTAATCCTGTGTAACACGCAGAAAGCTAATCCTATGTCAGCGAACTGTCCATTGGCTTTTAGACGAAGTTTGCCGCAGCAGCAAAAACTTTTAAAGGAAGAAGGCTGATGTTCCTTCTCGTTTTATGGGTAGCAATCACGCGTTTGAGCGACTCCAGATGCATTCTTTTTGTGACAGCACTAATGAATTGGCTGCCTTACTAACATTTTCTAGATAGTGAGTTTTCCTGGCTATGCAAATATAGGGGTGCTACTGGCTAGCCGCACAACTCGCTTTTAACTAGTAGAAGCTCCTTTCGGTAAAACAAGCCCGCTAAAGGGGAAGACCTGAGAGACCCCAGGTGGTTAGCCATTTTCAATTTCTTGAGTTGTTGCCAAAACTCCTAGGGCTAGCTCCTAGAGGAAATACGTAACCTCGCCTTCAAACGACCAGAAATTGTGCAATTGCAGAAATTGACGTGGCATTACGTGGCATCGATTCAAGAACATCTTTGAGCACACGTAAGAGAAGAGACGAAGACACCAAAGTCGATGCCACGTCAATTTGGCAATTGCCAAATTTCTGGTCGTTTGAAGGCGAGGGTATATTGCGATAGCGCTGTTTTTATTATCTAGCAGCTGCGATGTAATGTTCCGGGTTTTCAGAGAGGGTCGACGTGAAACAGGGTTCGAACGGGGACACAAGTTCCGCCCCAGATTTCGGGACTCGTGACAAACACGTCGTCGTTCTGACCCAGTTATTTGCGACCGCAAAATCGAAGATCATACCACGTTTTATTCACCAATAACGAACACAACACCAAACAGGTTTTTTAAAGAATGATGCGATATTAGCAAGAAAAACAACTCGGTAAATGAGATCAGTTCTTGTTGGCATAATTGACACGGAGAGATCGACCGTTGAAATCAGTTCCGTTGAGGGTATTTACAGCGTTTTGAGCTCCAGCCTCATCAGAGAACTCGCAGAATCCGAAGCCCTTGGTGCGGCCGGTTTCACGGTCGTAAACAATTCTGAAAAGTATAATTAGAAGAACTTGTGGTTTTTCACATGACGTGTGGTTTGCTAGAACAGAAAGCGACTTTTCGCGTTTCGCAGCGCAAAACATTTTTCGCTGCGGGAACCTCAGGTCCACCGCTGATCATCAGTGGACCCGAGGTTCCTGCAGCGAAATATTTCGCGCTGCGGAACGCCAAAGGTCACTTTCTGTCTTAGCGAATCACTTTCGCATGAAGTTTTCAACTCACCTAACATTGGTTACATTACCGGCTTGGCTGAAGTGATTACCGATTGCATCCTCGGTTGTCTGGTAAGGCAAGTTACCGACTAAAACAATGAGCTATTCGAGAAGGAATAACATTTTACGAGAATGAAAACCAATACCACTCAGTTATAGTCCTTAATGAAGCGATTATAGAGCGAAGGCACGCTAACCTAACCTAACCTAGGCTAGGGGAACACGAAAGAGACACTACTGAGCCCGAGCAAGTGTTTAGTCAAGTCCCTCTACCGTTGTTTGTGACGGTGTTGTCTCATCCACGACGACGTGGTCTTCTCTTCCATTTCGACCAGAACTGCGTACGCAGTTGATGTGGGGTAGTTATAAGTTAACGTTATAGCCTTTATGGCCACTTCGGACGTTGTTTCCTGCAATATCGGAACGTTTTCGAAGGCTATTGAAACCATTGAGAACACCGATAACGCATAATGTTTTAATTCTGAACTTTAGTACTGAAATAGTCCAATTCGAACTCCTACAAATATCAAGTCCCTATCCAAGTAAGCGCTTCATTAGAATGTTTAAAAATCATGGCTCCAACTTTATAGAAAACGTACCGTAAACGGAGTGTCCAGTACGTGGAGGATATCCCATAGTAGCCATTTTTTATATGGAGAAGGAGAAAAAGCGGGTGATGCAAACGTGAACAGGCAGACGCTGTAATGAGCAAGCGGAGCGTCGCCGCCGTGTTGGGCGCAAGCACCGCCCACTTTGACCTGATTCATGGTGGATACGGTAGTTAATGCGCCAGACTCGAATGCAGTTTTGGGGTTGGTCGATAATCTCCGTGCGTCACGATGTTGACGTTTATCGCCAACAAGCAGGTTCCGACCTCGATCATCCCTTTTAGGACGCGCCATGCATTCCACTTTCATCCAGAATCGTTGCGAGATAGTAAGAGCCGATGCCTTTAGACGAAGTTACAAGATTTACTTAAAGGAATCTTCCGCGGAAAAAGCTCCGCCTCCATTACCACAGAAAAACGATACCCCTTAGGCCCCTAGCCTCATGAGCATAGCAAGAACGGAACATAAGCGTTAGTTTCGATAATACTAATCCTACACACAAGACAAAATGATCACTCTTTCCGTGGAAGATTCCTTTCAATCCTGTGGGTGCTATACAAGTAGGGTGGGCACGCCGCATTTTTTGAACAGAAATGTATGTAAGTGGGACTGCTGCCCGCTACTATACTGTCACGAGAATCGGGGAATTCGTGAGCCAGGGGAGTGTAGCCAATCTAGGGGGGGGGGGGTGAGGGCAGTCACTTGACATGCGTGAAAAGCTGGGCGTGCCCACCCCACTTGTATAGCACCCATTCCTGTGAAAGGATAAGAAATACAGAGCTTCCGGCGTCGATTACCCTTTTGATGCGTCACGAAGCATCCCAAAAAGCGCCCCCCCGGTATCGACGACGATCATTCAGAATTTAGCGGCATTTTGAGTGCGGTACGGCCCATACAATGTTTTGCAAGAGGCAGCCGATGAACAATTCAATGGTTTTAATCCCTTAGACAAGTCTGGTACTGATTGCGACTTCATCAGATGGGACGGTTTGTTGGCTGGCCTAGACGGCGTGCGTGCAGGATTTGATCTCTAGACCATGCGCATGGGAAATATCGCCTTGCCGATACACTACCTCCACCCTCATTATAATCGACGCCTGCGGTCTATATAAATTATCGAATCAAGTATTTTGATTTCGATTTGATGACATGATTCTCTAATTTTCATCCTCTGGATCTGACGTCGGAAGATGAGGGCTTTTGAAGATATCCTACCATCGGATTATCCTGATTAAAGTCGCCTAGCGTATCCTAAAAGCGATTAAAGCTAAAAACAGAATCAAGCTTATTTGGTATTAAATAGTACTCCCACTCAATTTTAATTCTAACGAGGGAGGTCTTTCAGGTGTACCCGCGCTTTCTCAAAACGGTTTTTTGCATGATGTAGAGGGATGTGCGTGGATTACAGAACTGTAGTCCATTTCCGCTAAATGGCTCTCTGAATGCCAAAAAAGGAGTGAAAAATATTTCGTCAGATAGTGCAATTTTTGCGTATTCACCGTGGTTTGTTTCATTTATGGCGTGGACTGCTGGTGTAACGAAGAGTTCTCGCAAGCTCTGTATCGAAAACAACGCGCCAAAATTGGAAAGTTGTCGTAGCGATGACATGCTATGTAGTGAAGAGCGTATGAAAGTTTTCATGGGTGCATTTAGGCTCAGCATTCGGTTGCGTCGGTGGTGTAGTGGATAGCGATATGGACTTCAATTGGCACGGTTGGACGGGGTTGCTGGTTCGGATCCTCGAGATGCGCAATTTTTTGCGTTTCTTGTTGGCACTTCCAGATCTCGATCTCGAGGCTCCAAGTTGCATAAACGCCATAATAGATGTATTATTCATGATCAGAACCGTTAATAACCCCGATGAGGTAAGTTTTCACCGAAAATACAGGCAAACAAAGTTGTAACGTCGAAATGGCGCCAGATAGCGGCGGCTCCAAAAAACAATGCCATATTCTTAACCAGCGCACTGGTTTACCTCTATAGCCGAAGTTTCGAGGAAAATCGCATCTTTGACCTAACTTCCGAAAATTTCCACCAGACATAAGTAACTCTTCAAGTATTTTCAAGTAGTAGTCGCTTGGGGGCATCCTCCGTGTGGAGAACTAGCAGAAAACTACTGCATTGCGGATGTCCCCTCTCCCCGACCGTCATCAGCTTGGGTGTCTACTATTCTGTTCGGTAGGAACATTTCTCATTCCTTGATGAGGATCTAGAGGAGGTCATTTCCAAGAAGTTCGCCGTCGAGCCTGACGTGCTACAGAGTTTACTTATTACTCATGGAGCAATTTTTCGAAGTTGGGTCAAAGTCTTGATTTTCTTGGAAACTTCGAATACAAGGGTAATCAGGTGTCCTGATTACGACTATGACATTCATTTTCAGCTCCGACATCATTTTGGGCCCCTATGACGCTGTTCGACGGCACGTTGGTGCCGTTCTTGCGTCACAACTTTCTCCCACCAATTTTCGCTATACGCTTACTTTTAAGGGTTTTTGCAAGCCTAATTACAAATATGACGTCATTTCCTGGTGTTGACGTATTTGGTGCCACGCTTGTTGCGCCAAATCACAATGCAAAAAATTTGTCGTAAGGCGGAATCGGACCAAGGACCATTTGCTCACTCCTTTTTTGGCATTCAGAGAGCCATTTAGCGGAAATGGACTACAGTTCTGTAATCCACGCACATCCCTCTACATCATGCAAAAAACCGTTTTGAGAAAGCGCGGGTACACCTGAAAGACCTCCCCTTGTAGAGCAGAATGAGTATATCTATTTCGTTAGAAGCTTGTACAGGCCTTCCACTGGTGTTGAAGGGCGGCATCACGGAAAGGACTTGGGCTATGTACACTTTATTTACATAGATATTTATATATTATACAACAACAAGGGAAAGGGAAGGTGAGAGACAACTCTAAGACGGTGAGACGAGTCGTTAAAAAGTGCTTGCAAATCCCCCGGCATCCGTCTCCAATCGGGACATCTGGGCCAAATATATGCAAATTCGGGAAAGAAAAAGCAGATTACAGCAAAACGACTTCACGGGAAAGTGAAGATCTTTGGATACTATGTCTAGCTCAAAATCCTAACCTGATGTCTAAACACAATGACTCAAAGCATGGCAGTTTTGTTTTCTGGAAACGTGTTGGGGCGCTATCGCAACATGTGGGGGCATTGTGATGGCAATGCGTTTGAAACCGCGCAGAGCACGTCTTTTTGCTACTACTGATGCTACTACTAATCGTTTCTAGCTAATTAATCCTGTCGGTTCTCCTGACATCAATAGTAGGTGAAACTCCAATTCGGGGGGGGGGAAGGGGCACTCCGCTGTTATCTTATCCGTAGAGAGCACTCCTTTGGACTTTAACCCTATGGATAAGATAATAGGTAAACGACTCATTTCAAGTGCACTTTTGATAAGGACCGGTGTATGCCCTACATCACGCACATCCTGCTCACATCCTAGGCAATTTATGGCATGTGATCGTCCACCCTGGGCTCCTACACCCTTGCGCCTGGGAAAGGATGTTCATACCCTAGTTCAGGACCATTTTCATACACCACAGCCACCTTAGCAGTACTACCTACAATACACCGGTCCTTATTAGAAGTGATTTTAAATGAATCTACGTGTCATGAAAACTCTCATCCAAATCCTTAGTATTGGAGAGCGCTATGGAGTCGTCCCCCAAACTGGAGTTTCACCCAAACAGTATGACGTGTTCGCAAGGCATACCATCCGAAGCAAAACGAAAAAACGCCATTTTCCGACTGTAGGGGCAATGCAGAAAATACGTCTTCTAACAGTCATATCCATAATTGGATTAAAATTTAGGTTCATGGCGAAGGTACGAAACATCCACACAAAAGGAAGTTCAAGCTATGCAGAAGGGATGGTAACATCCAAAGAACAGGAAATGACGAGGGAGACCACCTATCACAATCTCAAAATGTCAAAAATTACTAAACTTAACGTATCAGGTAGATTTCCGACCCGCCATGTTTTGATAGTAGCAAAAATGATGCCCCTTGTAACCTAAAATCAAACTTTTTCCCACAAAGCCTGAAAGCCAAAAGGTTGTGTTGATCCTTGACTGCTGAGTCCATTACAATTACCGAAAAGGATGAGTCACAACGCTCGTGTAAGCCAAAGGTGGGCAGACTATACTGTGGCACGCCTATACGTTAATTTTAACACTTTTTGGAGATTTTCCTGTTTCACTCGCTTGTGATATGTTGCCTGGAGGTTGTCGTAATTCCTACGTACTCGAATACAAAATGGTCCGTCGTTCTGACCTACGGAGAGCGCGATCATCAAACTTCACAACGACGGCAAGCAAACAGAGAAATTGTGAAGATCCTTTCCGTACCTCGAAGGACGGTTCAGAATACAGTACGACGCTATAAAGAACTGAAGACCGAAGAGGACAGGGAAAGAACGTCCCACAACATTATCGCGAAATGTGAGCCGTCACAGAAAGAATGCGAAGAACCCATGAGATTCGATGCCCCGATGGCGAAACGTGAGTACAGCGCGAGGTCAATGAGGATTGTCAGAAGTAAGCTAAGGAAGTTCCCCTATCGCTTGCAGAAATGCCAACTCCTGACGGACATTATGAAGAAAAGGAGATTGGAGAGATGCAAGAAGTTGCTGCAGCGATTCACGGTGGCACGCGCCCGAGACATCGTTTTCAGTGATGAAAAGATTTTTACTCTGAATCCAGCCTTCAACTCCCAAAATGAGAGGATTATTGCAGATCACCGGAATTTCCTTAACCCTGTGATATAGATCGATTGGACTGCGAACAGGGCACAACAGACAAAACACGAGAAACAATTCACGCCGTTCTGGCACACGCTGGCTACATCTCAATCGAGGGGTGGAAACGTTGCAATAGATATGGGCAGCCCGGTAAGATTAGCGCCCTAACCGGGCGCAATTTTGCGATACTGGATTGACTTGGTAGGTACGACCTTAACCATGTCCCTCGCGGTACCCTCACAAGTCAGGGCCTAGTCTTCCGATTTACCATTTGCGTAAGACGTGTTTTTTTCGTGAAAGTCTCAAATTTGAAAGCAGGTAAATTAACAAGATCTCATCATCGAAGACTGAACCTGCAGACGCCTGGAAAATCCGAAGCAGTCGATATCAGAAACAAACTCCAAGAGTGAACACTTGTGGTACTCAGGCATTGTTGGAGATAGGGCCCCGAACGACGAAAACCGTTTAAAAGAATTTAAATCATTAAGTGAGCCAGGATCGATCCCTCCGCTTTCGGTGACCTTCTGTAAGCTCTTCTTTTGTCCTTAGCTACAGTATCATAGATTTGAACTGGACGTTATCATCTTATTGTTCGTATTACGTCTAAATCTCAAGATGAATCTGTAAAACTGATTGTAAAGTTTGACCAGTCAATAAAATATCTCAGCCTCGCAAACTTAATTTCTCTTCTCTTTTCTGATGCGCCATCCGCTTTATGAACTAATATTAAAAAATCTACAGATTGATTAAATGGTTTGAGTGGAAAAAATTCTACAAATGTGATGTAAATGGGTTGTAGTGTTGAGAGAAAAAGTCTTGTTCAATTTTGCAACTTTGTCTAATGAAAGCTGTTGATGCTCACTTTTTTTGACTTGATCTGTTAGCCTCGAAAACCTACTCCTCCATTCGGAACTGCCTTTGATTCCTCCTTTGTTCGGCATTGCCTTTGATCCCGCCGCTGTTCTGCAGCGTCTTGCTCCAGGCTAAAACGGCTTATCAATGATTTCATTCGGAACGACCTGTGATGACATGAAGTCACTTGGAACACTTTACTTGGTTACTTCACCTCGATTTTTTTCTCTTATCGAACAATTATGTGGTTCTTCAACAAAATTATTTCCAAGATATTTTTGGTCTTACTCATCATTACGATCTCTCTCATCAAGAGATTTTCGAATAGGAGAAATACACTTATGAGGGAAATCTTATAAGGCCCAAGTATGGAGCCAGTCAATGAATGCACTCTCTACCTGGGCAGCTTCCTCCACTTCTCTTCAAATTTGACGAGTTTCTCGCCCATATTCCGGCTCTTATTTCACCAAAGGTATCCCTACCCTTTCCCATAATGTTTCGATGGCGCTCAGGACATTGGTGTGAATTGTTCCCTTCGTTGAAAGCGCGCCATGCTGTCGAAACCCTCCTTCACAATAGAGGTCTGATGCTTTTGGTCGCTCTCTGCTAAGATATGAACCCACAAGCGTACAGTTGTCATGGATTTTGATACGCAACCACATCTAGAATCCATCTGATACTTCCTCTTCCACCACTCCTCGAATCCTGTGTAGTTGGTAAAACTTCTTTTACGGACTACCACACGCGAGCCTCCGCCAAGTTTTACATACGGCAGTTAATTCCTTGGATCGAAACGTTTTCCCTCAGGACCGCACACATTCCTATTTCAGTCGCCGGCAAACATCTTGAATTACTCTCGTTGGTCCGCAGGACGTTGTAGCCCTATGGGGATCCCCACTTTAGGTGTGCGTAAGCCCATTTCGCCCCCGACCATTTCACCGCCGACTAACTTCGCAGTATTCGCAATCATGGTGAAGGCAGACGTATACAGTTCAGGTTCTTGAAGGTGTTGTGTATCCACACGTCTGGCACTTGTGGGGTAATACTTCGTCTTCTAGCAATAAGGCTACCAAAACCATCGAACCTCCACTGTGAAGGAGTGGTTTCTGACAGCATGCTGTGTTTTTAACACATTCACGCCGATGGCCGCCCATATGGGCTGCCAACAACATGCGCTCCTGGGACGATGGCAGCCCATATGGGCTGCCAACTGATAATCGCTTGCCAGGCGCTAGGAATGGACAGATAGGTGGGCAAACCTCGTAATCGAGTGTAAAATGCTTTTAAATTCCTTCACGGGGAAAGTGAATAAATGCTCTCTTTTCGTAACCACTATTTGTTCTCTGATCGAAATCCTACTGTTATATGTTTAGATAATCTTTACGCATTGGACATTGCAGAAATTATTTTGTGACATTCATGTTTTTGTTCATTTACAAAACAAAATCTGCGGTTATGTGGTGAGGCGGCGGCGCCCACAAAATCGCGTCCGTCCCACGCGACCGAAAAGTGGAAAAGGGGCGTCGTCGTGAATGTGTTAAAAGCGTCGGGTCGGGATAGGCATCAAAGGAACCCGCTCTGTCCATACGTAGACGTTATGCAACCATAAGAAGTGATGCCGATTTCGTGATTAAAGACCGCACGCCTATACGCCTAGCCTACAATTTAAGGATGAACTTCAACTATGCCCGCTCCACCGTCGGAAGTAGTGCTTGCTGCATGACGCGCGACACCCAGTGTATAATGATTGGCCGGTATCAGCTGCTTTACTGAACAAACCTCCTTTGCCGCTGTTGAGAAGGGAGGTTATTTTCGGGCTTGCCCACGGCTTCCTCCAATTTTTTCCTTCGCTTGAGTTGCATTTCGCATCTCTGCACTCCCTTTCAAACGCCAAAATACCCGATCCTACTCGATCCTGACTTATGCCTTTAACGGAGGAACCAATTCAGACGTACGTATTGTATGTTTTGAGCGCCATCGAAACATTACGGGAAAGGTCAACGAAAGATTTAGCAGAAATAAGAGTCATAAATCACCTGTATCACCTGTCGTCCCGTTGATCATCGATTTGCTCGAGCGGGCGCCAGCAACGTCTCCATTCGTCCCTGTCGCGTGCTAGTGGTCCAGTGGATCCTCCTCGCTCGAGGGACACGAAGCCTTCATTCCTTTCGTTCAGAGCTTTCGTGAAGAAGTCTGACCATCGGGCCGGCGGTCGTCCAGGTGTTCGTTTGACGTCCCGAGGGATCCAGTCGGTAACCGCTCTGGTCCAACGGTCATCGCAAAATCGCATGACGTGTCCGGCCCACCTTATCTTCGATTCCTTGGCGAAAACGGCAGCGTCCCTGATCTTCGATTCCCGGATTCCCCTCTGCACAGTGTCAGTTCCTCTAAGAGTCATGAATGTGGACGAAAAACTTGTCATTCCCAAAAAAAATGAAGTCGTCCCGGTAGAGAGGCATTCATTGACTGGTTCCATACTTAGGCCTTGTTAAGATTTCAGCGACCCAGAAGATTATTAACAAAGTATTGACCTGCCAGTTTTTTCATCATGCGTAAGATTGTTTTGTTGAATTGTAAGCTTTTACAGTAATTTGAAACTTACTTGGAATTTGCTCATACTCGAAATTTCTAGTGAAATGGTTTTTCATTCTTATTTCTTTCTCCCATTTGAATACAAATATGCTAGTTCAGTGAAGTGGGCCGGCCTTCAAAACATATCAAAATTTGAACTGATTTAATTCAGTAGAAAAGAAATTACAGTCAAAAGTATTCCACCGAAGGCTTTTGAGCAATACTGTATGTTGAAAAAAATGGTCCATCTCGGACCACAGCACCCTAAGTGTTGCATCAGAGGATGGGTATTACAGTGATCCGCAATAAAACTATTATAGAAGCCTGCGCAAAGTGATTAGAGTATGTGGAGTTGAGATAAAATTAGTTTCCCTTCAAGAGCATTTCGAAAAAGTTTGATCTATCGCGCATCGCAGCTTTGGCAGTGAGCCCAGACTTCCCAAGCAACCGATTCTCTCTCTCGATGGTCCGCGTAGATGTCATAGTCTTTGGGTTTTGCTACGTCGCCCTTAGGCTGGTGTCAGACTGCGAATTCTGCGATTCGCTAGCGAATTGAGAAAAAATGAAGCAGGACTCCCTCTCGTTTGAACGTTGACCCTAGCTACCTTCCAGAGGCATGCTCTCTCATACTCTCGTGAGCCCGGTAAAAAGGCTAGAGCCAACGTTCAAAGGATCCCGCCACTTTCAGACAGTGCCAATTCGCTGGTCTGGTACACAAATCGATTCGCTGGTGCAACGCTCCAGTTTGCTAGCGACTCGCTGGATTCGCAAAATCTGACACCGGCTTGTCGCCACAGAAATTGTTTTCTTCACAAAATTCATTAATCGTTCAAGATTTCATTGTTTTTTTTTGAAACTTCCTTTGACCGATCTTACACATTTTGCCTAATTTTGAATCACATTTATGTCACGCCATTCTTGGACTAGGCCCCCTGTTTGCTTCAATTCAATGCTAATACCCAAGGCTGAACACCCTATCGCTTACTGTAGTCACTCGCGAAATAACCACGAAAAGAAATATGTTGTTATTAAGCTTGATGCACTCACAATAATATTTGCGCTAAATCATTTTTACCATATGTGGCAAACGCGCGAATAACTCTGGTCACAGATCATGCACCCCTCAAATCGGTATATAATACTGCATGCAGATATGGTAGATCGATTGGTCAAATACCCCATTGGGTATTGAGCGGTCATGCGTATAAGTTACTTTTCTGCGCCACGTCTATTCTCATTTTTTCGTTTTACATCCCGCTTCATGTAAACAACTCTATCCTCCTATTGTTTTGTTAATGGAATTGGAGCCTTTCAGTCTGCACGGGGTGACTGTTGTGGCGACTCTACCCAGAGGCTGCAAAACGCCTCGATAGAAAAGAAATAGAGGACCAATGGGCCGCTGAATTGAAATGGCTGATCCATACGGAGAGGGAAGCGAACAATATCCATCTGAAGGAGTTGCGCAAAACATATGAGGACAACTGTGCTACGATTGGAAGAATTGATGGAGTCAGTCTTTATATAACTCTCTTATTTTACGATTTTATTTGAGCTATTCCTTTTATAGTCGTATCGAAAGAAAAAATTTTTCCAGAGATGTCAAGGACTGGTGCGAGAAATAGACTGGATGCTGCACTGGATCGAGGGACCCGCCGCAGACGCCAGGAATGCGCGTCCTACTTTAGTAATGCTCTTGGAGACAGTAGGATAGAATAACCTATTGTTACTCTAAGTTTTTTTTTCGTAAAAATAGCAAATGTTTGTATATTTGATTTGTTTCCGATAAAATTTAGCTAAGGTGTTTTCTAATCCGTTCATTCAGAAGGACAAACTCGGAATCAGATCAATAGATCTAGGGGCGCCATGTGAATCCTTTTCGGATGCGTCATTTACTCAGTTTGACCTTGTATTTTACCTAAGAGTAGGAAGGTCATGATGCTTCAGCGTTATGAAGCATTAATATGTTTCATACGAGTTTAGTGCAAGTGTCTGTCCTAGGCGATGTAAAAGAAGGTTTTGTGGAGGCTCGCGCGGAAAATACCGTATTGCTCATGTTGCAATATCCATTGTGGGGAGACGAGCAAATATGCGCTTCTGCGCGACTTTAATATGCTGTAGTGCCCTATCATTGGGTCAGCAGGTTTTATGGTCTGTGTGAAGAGGTCTTACGGCTTACTATTTGCGCATGGTAGCCCTAAAATTGGTGAGCGGCTTGTTGCCCGCATGTTGCGGTACATTTGTATGCATAGGCCTTCAGGACGCTGTTAACTATTTGAGTCGACGTGCGATACGAGTCCTTTCATTTGAAAAATATTTCAGCAGCATTTAGGTTTTAAAATTATAAACAACTTCTAACTCATAATAATAAGTACAATAACTTGCCAATATCCTATAGTATTACTAAATTACGAACTAATACTATCATTGGTTCTTCCAGTACAGAATCAATCTGAGTTGACCCATTAACCGACTTGACCAAAGTTTTATGACGTCTAAATAACTTACATCGCGGTAATCGCGGTAACCGGTAAACGCTTCAGACTAATCATCGAAACATTGTCTCGATGTTGTCCGGTTTTTAATGAGAAAAAACAACTGTATCTCGCAAACTACGCAAACCCGTTAGACTTCGCACCGCGTTTGCCTGAGGTAAACTGGAAATACAGATCAACGCTTCGCGATCCTGTGGAAAGTTTTTCTTTTCTGCCCGCAGCCTTGGTTCCCTATCACGCGAATAATTTCACAGTTCACTAATTGTGCATCCGATTTCGACGCGTATGGACTCTATATGTAATATATTATTATTGTGGGTAGTTGTGAAAGAGGATCTCGTCGCCAAGACCGTATTATTCAAGATACCACGCAGCATTTTACATCGCGATGTATAATCCAATCAGTAAATTGTGCACGTTACGATCCATTTTAAAGAGAAAGGGGATGAGCGTCCTCTTCTCTCCTACTTTTCTTTTCTCGGGTCTGCTATGCTAAACTGGTTTTTTTTTTCCAATTTCCCTTTTACAATAATGAGAAAAAAGAATATAAATCTATTCACCTGTATACAGTTGGTCGTCCTGCTGTTCTTCCCAGGGTCTTCCTCTGATGTAGCTAATATCGAGACGAAGAGGGTAGAAGGAGGGGAGGGAGGCAGGATCAATTCAAAAAATTAACTCCGGCTGAATTTGGTACCATTTCTCAGAAATGAGTGAGCAGCGGAAGACTACTGTCCGCCGAACTGCCGTTACCAGTTGGCCTCGCTTAGGTAGTGCCTCCATGCTAGGCGAGTCCTCCAGGGGTGACCATGACGTAACAAAAATTAGCGTTTGTTGCGCCTTTTATTTACCGAATATCGTCACACGTTTAATTCCAATGATTTTATAATATCTTTTTCATAGTTAGGATGAGCAACAGTGGAGTTACCGGCGCTTTCTGGGAGGCAATGAATAGGCGGCTCGCGGTACATTTGCTTTCAAAATTCAATGTTTTATTGTCATCAACAATGGAGTATTTTAGCCTGCGAGAGGAGAATGTTGCGGGGACTGGACCAAGAGGTTGCAGGCTGCTTTATTGGAAATGAGAATGGCCGTCCAGTGGGTCGCTGAGCTCAAGTGGCTCATTAGAACGGAAAAGGACGCTAACACCATTCATCTCAAGGGGTGCGGAAAAAATTCGAGGACAACGTGCGACCATTGAAAGGACAGACGTGCCAGTCTTGTTCGTAGCTTGCTCATTTCTACGACTTCACTTTATTCCATACATTTCGTTTTTAGTTGCACAATGTTTTTTTCAGAGATACCATGGGTTGTTATGGAAGATTGACTCTATGCGACACTGGATAGCAAGGCCATTGGCCAATGACGGAAATCCACGACCCACTGAGTAGTACCCACAGAGGTGCTGGCACAAGAGCCCTCTATTATCACTCTTCTGTATAATTTTTTTGAAAATGAATGAAATTTGTTTGTTTGGTTTTGTTCCGAGCTAAAGTGAGTTGGTATCTTAAGTGTCCTATTCAACACTACGTCGAAAGTATACTTATGGGTCTTAGGGCGCTATACTATACTGTATTCTGCCTAAGGTAAAAGGTCAGGTTGCTTTTTTTTGTAAGTATTATTCTGTCTCATGTGGATAAACGAATTTCGGCAAGGGTGTTGGTCCTGAGCGATATAAAAAGGATTGATGTTGTGGATTCTTATTCGGAAATACCGTGTTGCTTACGATGCAATAAACAACTATTTGGGAGACGAGAGCAAATATGCCTGTGCGCTTCTATTTTGCTATATTTTCCTAGCAGTGGGCCAGCAGGTTTCATGATCTCGCTGAAGAGGCTTACTATCGCGCACGTTAGCTCTAAAACTGTTCAGCGGTTTGTTTGCACGCATGTTGTGATAAAGGACTGCTATGTTATAAGTTTCTGGATAAGGGGTGTGAGAGTAGCTACTACTCATTAAGGATCCCACAGCTCCACTGAGTTTTCGAAGTGTGTCGGTAGCAGCTGTTAACTTTGAGTCGACTGTGGTGAGTGAGTTCTTCCACTCATATTACGGATATCTTATGTATCTTATACGCATTCTCAGGGAGTAGAAAAAAATTGCTCAATTTGCCTATGTGTACTAAACTACTATCAGTGGTTCTCACAGTAGTGATTGAGCTGAATGAGACCAGAAATCGATATGAAACGAACCTTGAAGGCAATTAAAGATTTCTTTCGAAATTTAGGGTTTCCCCGTCAAATATGCAGCAGTACGAAAAGGCAGACCATGTGCAGAAGTGGTGGGGCGTTTTGATAAGGTTTAGGAGCTAGGAGCCTAGGTTGGAGCATTGGCGCCGCCCCAACCCCATTGAGCCCGCCCACCGTCCTACGTGATCTTCCAAACAACCACCTGGAACGCTAGACGTTAAGCCGTTGTTTGGAATGGGAAGAGGGGAATAAGAGAGGAGAAAGGAGAATATTTAGCGGATTTCAATTGCTGAGGAAATTAACATCAAAGCCTATGTTACGACCATTTTCGAGCAACGTTGTCATCATCTAGTGAGGAGAAAAAAATTTTTAAGGTAGGAAGCAAACAAAAAAAGCACGGAAAATAGAAAAAATAGGGAAACTAAAAAACAGTTTTCATTGCTGACTTTTTGTGGCCGTGTCGGTTTGATGGCAAAAGCCAACACTTGCTACTTTGTGACATGTCCAAAAAGCACACACAATTACTATAACACAACACAACTAAGATCAATCGTAAGCGATAACGAGCACAATTGATTTTGGAGTTCTTTGAATTGTTCCTCTTTTTTTCAATGCCTCGATCGACCTTGGCACCCATTTCTCCACTCAAAACCAAGAGACCTAGAATCACCCGGAGTTTGCCTTTAATGACGTCTGATTATCTGGCATTTACGAAACAAATTATCTAACGCGGTTACGCCGTAAAACACGACACACAAAGCACAAACAGCAAACTAATCATCGAGGCACTGTTTCCTGTCGTCAGGTTTTACCGAACAAAGGTAAACTCATAGACGAAAACAAACGGGAGGTTTCGCGCTAAAATCATGAGCGCTACTAAAACTGAAGAAAACCTTACGAAATAGGTGGAAGTTTTGATTTCTCCCACAGCCTTGGTTCCCTATCATGCGAATTAGTTCCACAGTTAACTGCTTCGCGCATCCATGACAGTTACATCTGACTATGGAAACCAACTATAATTAACAAAAAATTTAATCCAAAAAATGATTTAGTTAATAATAACAACTGACCTTTGCTTACCTTGATAGCATCAAACGATTTCGAACACTTTCTTCCTAGGGAGTTCTCGCTTTTGGTAAATATGCGTTAACACATTGACGACAACGCGGGGGATATATATCCCGCGCATTGCAGGCCGTGTCGGACCGTGCGGGGGATATATCCCCCGCACCCATTACACTAATTTTTTTCGCGCACGCCTGGTTCTTCTAGAAGTTTCTTGTAATTATTGAATGGAGGAGACCTTGACCTAGCTAAAAACATAGTGGTCCATAGAATGGTCACGTATGCTTCAATTTAGAGGAGGATTTCTGAACCATACGAAATCTTCAGCTTTAATAAATTTTTCGTTTACTTTTTCTTTTTATGAATGTGAAGGGTTTAAATAGTAGTAGAAGTAGATACGGTACCTTAGGATGACAATATATGTGTTTTGATTGAAATAATCAACTTAAAATTGCCTTTGAAGTTCATTGCAGCTTGTTCTAAAGAATATCACTTTTTCATTGTTATTCCATGTCTTTCAATAGAAATTCCGCTACTGTACCTCCGAGTAGGTTGTGCTCATTACAATATATTGATCTGGCCTTATATTGATCATTATTTATGTTTTTATCACTCAAAATTTGCTTGAACGACCTAAGGCGGCCGTGCCCACAAAATCGCCCCGGTCCCACGCGGCAAAAGTGCCAAAACTCGCGTTGTCGTCAATGTGTTATT
>MU882609.1:30949-42939 GCA_036418205.1 Ostertagia ostertagi
AAGACCGTTTAGCGGCAATCGTCATTTTTACTGTATGTATCAAAATTCCCCATTTCTCCCACTTATGTTGTATCCTTTGAGTACAGACGTAGGGTAATGGGAAGTGGCGCTCAACACCACAGCCGTGATCTGGGAATCGAATCCCTTTTGTAATCACTTCCAGACCAGAATGAGCCTCGTATTCCTCGAGGACGCTCAATAGATCTTAGGATTGCCTGGGAGGATAAAAACAATGATTTGCTATCGGCTGTAATCCTGTAAATGATTCAAGGGGTCAATTATGCATTGAAATACCACCACGGTTTTGAAGGGAAGGAGAATGCTTGGCGCATGCCAAAAGAAGATCGATGATCGCCCAAAGCTTTGATTAATGCTTTGTGCGACTGTTATGCTCGCAACAATTGTAGCTGATTTCACTAGAATTTGGGCACAGACTTGAAATTGCTTGGGTTACAGCGCTTAGGATCCTCCTTCAGAACTTTCTTCGAAGTGTCATGAAAAGTGTTGGACATAGGTTACCATCTAAATGAATCTAATGAAGGCAAGAAAATCTACAAAGTTATACAATTTATTATACTAGGTTGAGCAATAATTATCCGCCGTTTTTTCAGGCTCATTATTCTTTGATTTTTGCTGATTATTTTCAAAGGTTATGATGTAGTCTGAAAGCGCTCAATCTCTTGTATTTTTTGGGGGGGGGGGGGGTCAGGGGGTTGGTAACAAAAGGAACGCCGGATTGGATGGATTGTCTCGAGTTCCATTATCGTGGTCACCAATTTTTGGGCTGGTTTACTGGCTCCCGTTTCAAACAAATAAACATAATCGAAAAAAACATGAAATTGAATTGTAAAATAATTTAAGAGGTAAACAAAGGCCAAGACGAGTCTTTGTTCCAGATTGCGTTCATCGGTTTCGCAGTGAACGTGTTCATTGTATTCCATGTGCGACGCTTGGCAGCTTTTCAATGCCCTTTCGGTCATCTGCTTCGGTTGCAGGTGAGCATTCTGATCAAAAAGTGCCCAGACATTGGGGAGAAAAATATTACAGGCAAAGTCAGGCTCAGCCTCACCAAAGAGGTCCCTCCCGTGGGTGGACTTGCTAGGTCCGCAACTGCACAGTTTGCGACATCTTAACATCTTGAAACACCTCGCGAAATTCGATCCGCCAACGCCCGGTCGATCCATGCCCGCCCACCATTGATGTTGGCGCTCTCGACTCGGACTTCTTTGCCTTCTCCCCAACTCCCGTTATCTCTCATCTCCCTGTCTGTTTCTTAGAATTCCGCCGGGTAAAGTAAGGAAGCTTCTGTGTTTTTCACGATTTTTTCTTTTTTTTCTACTTGTTCCACTTCGCATCCCTACTTTCATATTAGTGGTATTACCACATCAGTTTGATCCTGTCTCTTGCCTTTAAAGGCATTGGACCTGTGGCCGGGACTGGGATATCTGAGGCTCTCTAGCAATCCCAATCGGTCCCTAGTTGCCTAATTGCTTTTTCTGCGGAGCAATGAAATGCTAGGTAAATCAAGATATGTATTGGTAGGTATCGGTAGGGGACAGACAATTGTTTTTTTTTCAGGCAATTGCTGATGGCTTGTTTGCTGGAATATGGGCGTTTGGATTCGCACCTGCTTTGCTGTTGTAAGTTTTCACACCTTTGCTTCTTGTTCTTAAGGAATGAGTGATTGTATGAGAAAGCGATAAATCGATTGGCGCTGATTACCCCTTTGGAGTGCGCCTTGCCTTTATTTTCAATTGGAATGCATAGAGGCAATTCCTATGCTTTTCTGGACATGCAATGGGAGGCTGCGCTGTGCTCAAAGAGATTCATACAGTCCTGGGTATGTCTAATACCGTTTTGCCAATCTGAAGCGATGATAGGCCATTTACTTGTCCTCTAGTAACATGCCAAGCGAGATTAGGCGTTGCCCTCTATCACCGTTCTTGCGTTGGAAACTCTAGGCAGTTAAGGGGGGGGAAGGAAACTCGCTCAAACGATCAACCTTCGAATTCTGACCAAGACTCCTTCTACTGAGAGAAATGCATTTATACCTTTTGAAAATCTGTTCAACCTAAATGTCAGTGAAGTACGATGGTAGTTGATATCAACCACCCCCGCCCCCCCCCCCCCCCCCCCAGCCACGATAGACGGTGTAGTTCACCAATTGACATCGGTACGTTTCGCCAAAACCTCCCACCCATCGTCACTCGGTGTTATCGCTGCTGCCGAACTATCGCCCTTGTCTGGGTTCCACTTAGCGTGGGATATTTTAGCAAACCGCAACCTATCAAGTAGCTGAGATGATCAATTTATCTGGACGCTTCATTCAATTTCATAGAGAAGACTAATGTAAATGACCTCTTGCCTCTACAGTGACTTAAGAAGTCTAGCCATCACTTCGACCGGTGCCACGATCCTCCCAGAAAACCTTATACGCACATATTATCGCCTTATTTGGCCTAAATAGCTTATGGAGCTCACCAGTGACTTCTGTAACCGAGCTTGGAGAGATACGAGACTGGATAGGCTTGTACGAGATTTTCCGAACGCCCCGTACAAATGCGTTTATGAGTGATGGCGCCGCCTTTGTCCCTTTTTAAATCAGGTCCTGGGATCATCATTGGGCAAACATGAAATGAACAAATAAAATAAAATAAGAAGAAAATAAAACGAAGGTATGAAAAAACTGCGTAAGATGTGGTTTAGTGACATCACGGTGATTCGTCCCTGCAAGCTGACTGCCTCGATATGGCGCAGTTCTGTTTGATAAGCTACGAATTTTATCACTTTATTCCCATCTAATCATTTCATTGAACAGGTCAGTTTGTGTTCTCTTCTCTCCTTTTTCTAATGGACTTTTGCCAATAACTAGAAAATTGGCAGGCATTCTGAAGAAATTCTGTGGTCAGCGGAATCCCAATACCAAGGATGCATATTGATTTTTCTCGTATTCAGATTCACCGCCATCTATTTTCCCGTTATTAGTGCGATGATTTTTACCAATCTTTCTCCACAGTTATCGTTCCATGTATCATGGCGCTATCGGTATGCGACTCTACTTTTTAAGCGCTAGCCGTAAGCCGATATTGTGGCCGTCTATCCATTGAGCACTGACATCATTATTCCGAATCTTGGCCTCCTAATCCTAAACATCACTGCGGACAGATTACACTTAACCCACCCCTGGGTCAATTCTATTTACTCTCCAGCGACCGTCAGCTTG
Source organism: Ostertagia ostertagi (assembly GCA_036418205.1). Taxonomy (NCBI): domain Eukaryota; kingdom Metazoa; phylum Nematoda; class Chromadorea; order Rhabditida; family Trichostrongylidae; genus Ostertagia; species Ostertagia ostertagi. The sequence continues at coordinate 34,173 of MU882609.1, forward strand.
GCAGGCTCACGTGCACTCATCATACACCGTTTTGACTTGGCGCACAAAAGATACGTATCTTTTCTGTTATCGATACACTATTCTCGCGCTGACGACCGTAATCTCCCTCGCCTAGTCACCTACTCTCACTACTCGCCTACAATCGCACTTATTTGGCGGAGCAAGCCGACCGAGTACATATGTAATATTCCCGCACTGTCGCCTCGATCGCCTATTCGCACGTGCCGATCGCCAACTCTGACGCATCCATTTACTCACTTAAATCGGCTGCTTGCTAGTCGATACGTAACTTTCTCTTAATTCGTCGCCCCACTCGCGATAATTCACATGTACGATCGCCAACTATGACGCTCCACACATTAATCGGGCTCTTGGCTAGTCGATACTACACTTTCGCCTCAAATCGATCGCACCAGTCGCATATTCACATGTACGATCGCCAACTCAGAACGCCTCCACACTAATCGGCTGATTGCCTAGTCGCGGTACACTTTCTCCTTAAATCGTCCGCCAGTCGCACTATTCACTACTGTACCGTCGCCAAACTCTGAAGGCTGCCTGAGGATTATAAAACTCCATTTGATGTAATATTTAGCTATATAACGGGTTCTTGGTTGCTCAAGAGGTTCTCAAAATTGTGGTAATGTCGTTCATCTACCGGTGGTATACCTGTGTGCCAGCAGTGATCAAAGGGTAAAATCTTTGTAGCCTGTATAGCCTTGTCCTTTGTATGACGGGTGCAGTTCATTTTAAGCGTCTCCAGGCTTGAACCCGCTTCTCTGAACGCATCGGTGCCTCTACCCGCCCTCCAAATGTCTACCCAGTTGCCGGTCCCCGCCGTCGGACTCTGGCCCCTTTAGCAGAGATGCAGAGCAAAGCTGAAGCGTTTATGACGTCAGCAGTTGTCAGACTCGCCAAGTGTGGAAATCAACTATAATAATTAAAAATAGCCTTGATTCTCGGGTTTCGGGCATTTCCTTTGTTTTTCTTCAAATTTGCAACCTCATCTTTCACTTCCAACGGACCACCCATTTGTCGTACCATTGCCTTTGATCTGTCCTTTTAGAATCATGCGAAATGGATTTTTCAATAAAACTCTGGAAGCTGATATATGTGACTCCACCATGCAATTTGACGCTTGTATACTACGCGGAATTCGTTCGTTCACTCTCGGTGATATCAATTCTTGCCATCATGGACAGCCTGACTTTCTTCAAAATGAATTTTCATAACAGGAAAGAAGTAAGTACGGTACTTGTCGTTTGCATTCTCATAACTCATCAGAATGATATCCGTGCTTCATCGGGAACATCGAAAACATCAAAAACCGCACTCTTCAATAGATAATGAAAGCAAAATAGGAACAAAAAGGGACGAAATTTACGTGTTGATCAATCCTTTCGGCATATGCTGTGCCTATGACTTCTAGTACTCAGAATCGCAATAGCGTGTGAACTCCATTTGGCCCGCGCTATAAGTAGGAAGGGCTATCCTATAATTACTAGGCCTACTTTTTATCCCCCACATGAGTCCTACACCAATGGATCGACCATAAGGGAATTTGAAAAAACATTGCCCTGGGAAGGGCTCGGTGAGAGGTATCATTGCTGGACCGTTCACTGGGCAAAGGCGCCACGTGCCAGAATGAGCCGCGAGGAGGACCTGCTTCAATATTTACTATGAAGAGATGTAGAGTAGGGATGAGAAAGTTTGTAGTGTCAGAGTTTTGATTATGTTGTTTGTTCTCTTTATCCCTTCCTTACATATATTTTACTATTTTTTTCAGCCTAGTATCGCATGCAATACATCAGAGCAAAGAAGAAGGCGTAGCGTAGAAAGGCGGTTCATTAAACAGGTATGACATTTTTTGCCTACATAAAATTTGTTGAAAGAGCAGCCGTTCGCCACCTTACCAAGAAAGGATGATGGGTTGAAGTGGCCATATGCAATAAGCCCTGGTTAGTTCAAGAAAATTCCTACCTTGCAGTATCAATTAGATGATGGGTACGGTCCATAATAATGAGTATTTTGGAGATGTATGGTCAACTGGAGCGCTGAGAAAGTTGAGTAAGTGCTTAGAGTACAGCACAGTTCTGCAGAACGTGGTCTTTGAACCGTCTTCCCTTCTGTTTATACCCCTCCCTACCCAAACACACACACCAAATGTCATACCAAAAGCTGCTCGCTCTTACCCTCCTTTCTAACGACATCTCCTCAACTATTCAGGTGACACTGCAAGGAGTGGTATTTGTTGCTGAACTGGTGTCTTATTTTTATGTTGACGAGTTCTTTCCTATCACTAAAGAAGAAGTTGTCGGTGATCCGAACAGATGGCCAAAGTTTCTGATCACCACCATTGCGTGGATACTCGTGCCTACGTTGGATGGGTAAGTGCATTTTGCAAAAAACCGATGTGTTCCTCTTGGATGTGTGACGCATTCGTCCCTCTCTCTGTGTACAGCAAGAGCTCTGGCAGGGCTCTTCATGGCTAATTAAGAACTCAAAGTCGGCGAATGGAACGATGATCATGAAGAGGAACACCAAGGATTCAGTGAGCCCTCTCGTAATCACTTGCCTTAATGAAGGTTCCCCAACATTTTTTTCAGTCTTCTGTTGGAGCACAGCGCAAACCGACAGGACGTCGACCTGTTGTATATTTAGCTGCTCGTCTGCTCCGCCCCCCCCCCCAACTCCCAGGGTTTAAGAGGAACTCAAGGGAATTTCCGCAACGAAGCATTCGTAGCATGGGCGGCAGTCGTTTAGGCAAGTGGCACGCGTTACGACGCGCGCGATCCGTGGATAGAATCCTGGGCAGGCGCCGTACGAGCCAAGCCAAGCCTTCCATCCTTCCGGGGTCGGTTAATTGGTACCAGACTCGTCTGGGAGGATAAAAACACTGACTTGTACATCGGCTGGCCCCCGCAAGTCATTGTATAGGCCACATCGCATTCAAACGCCACTACGAATGTACAAATGGAATTAGAATGCGTGTCGCATCCCAAAAAGCAATTCGATCAACGGTGAATTGCTAAATTTTAAACCTTTGATGTTGCTTTGATGAAAATAAACCCGACAATGACCTTCTTCTCAGCATTCTGGTTAACTTCTAAAATATGAGAAGAAGCTCGTGGCGAACTCGCTCTTCCTCCTCTCCGTAGATCAGATCAGAGCTTAGATTAGGCCTTTGTCCTGTTCCATCACTGTAAGCGAGAAACGAAAAGGTAGTGGGATTTGTAGCTAATTTTATTGGCACACCACCTCCAAGGTTGGAGTTTACCGATGAAAAGGAAAGCTCCTTGGTGATCCAGAACCGCGGTGGTCATTGGGGGCGGGTGAAGAAAAAACCATTGATAAACGGCCAAAACCCTAGAATAATGACACCACTCTATGCCCATTGATTTTCGCACAATGGCGTCTGTCCGTCGGTACTAAACTCTCTCACCGCTTATCGCTCTATCTGCTAAGGCGGCAACCATAAAGATCAACCGAGGAGGTACGGCTGGCGGTTGGCGCGAGCGTTCAGGTATGGCTCTGCTAGTCTATTGAGCACATACCGCTTGCGCTGTTAGATCGGGTCTGCCTTGCCCTATTTAGGAGCCCGCTTGCCTTTTGACTGAGAATAATTCCTTTTCTTTAACCCCCAACCTTATCGCGAAGTTCTCTTTCCAATACGGTGACGTGCGAAATTTTGAATACAAATCGAATGCGTGGCGTATCTCAGAGGTGTTTGTTATGACTTTTCATGATACTTCACTTTCAGGATAGCAGTACTGATATTTAATGAGCAACTGCACAGTGCTATTCCTCGGCCATTCAAGGTCTCAAAACCACGTCGAACTTCCATCAAGATCGCGCCACAATACCATTTTGAGTCCACAAATGATCGACATACATCTGGGCTCTAGTCAAAACTATTCGAGGCACATTCCTCGATTGAATACTTGGGAAGGAATACGCTCAACAATGATCATTGTTTGTTGTCCTAGCCAGTAGCAACAAAAAAAAAAAAATACTGTGCTAAGACTCTTGGAATCGTGTGCGGAAGTATGCGTCCTCCCCTGCGGGAGTATACTGGTTAGACATTCATTTTTTATGGTAAAGTATGATACGGGGTCAAACAGTATGACAGCAGGCAGGAGCAGAGCGCAAGTCCGCCCATACGGTCGGCACTCGGTGATTTTGAGAGTTTTTAGCAGTTTTTTTTTTCGTTTTGCTTTCTTCAATCACTAATTGACCAATCATGGGATGTGCCTTTGAGGTTCCTAGAAATTCTGGAGAAAGTGGTGTAGTTGCGAGGATTTCTCAGGTCAGTTTATGAATGATCAAGATTTGGAGTGTTTTTGTCAATCGGTTATCTTCCATGTGAATTTGGACATGTGTTTGGAAGTAATTTCTTTGCCATTTGTCGCTGTAAAATGGGTAACATGTCACTGCTTTTTCACTATGAAGAGGGGGTCATTATGCTGAGACGGGGTTGAGGTCGGTCCTTGGATGGGTCATGTATGTGAGAAATTTTCCAACCAAAAGAGTTTTCTGAGAGATGCCATGAGCATTTGTGAAATTCCCCCTTCACCGTGCTCGAATCTCCATAAGAGGCGCCATAGCTGGGGCATCGTTCTTGTCTCGTCGCGCGCGGCAGCAACAAGGCAGTTCATTTGCGCGCCGCGCGGTTTTTATATCGTCGGTACTGTCTTAAAGGCAAAGGTCGGGATTAGTTGACCAAACCAACCCTTTCGGTCATGCCTGTACTTGGTTACGCACCCGTAGAGATGTTCCCACACTCAAAACCCGAAACGGCGCAGTAATAAGGCCCCAGGGCATGTACTATGCGCTATCGCCGCCTGGCCCCGCTACGACCGCCCACCTTGGGATGTGGTGCGTGGCTGGCATAACGTGTGAAATCAGCTAGGTTGATTGCCGTATCAACCGATAGAACGACTGACATCTTCAGAAAACTTGTTTGTACGTGCCTCTTCCCCAAGCCAGCCTCCTTCACTGCTAGTGGGAAAGAGGGTTTTGTTAACGGCCTTGTCGACGGTTTTTCTCAGTTTTTTCTCCACTGTCGTTCCACTTCGCATCTCTATACTCAGTTTCAATCGCCATAAACCCCCTTATTGAGCCCGACTTTTGCCTTTAAGCACGGCTAAATTTGAAAGTGCATAAGTCAGGTTTGCGACTCATTGTACGATGTGATCGTTGTAAAAAAAACAAAGATATCCTTATTCCAATAAGATAAATCATATCAATTCACAGGTCGAGAGAATCTCGGATAGACCCGGCCAAGGGGCCCGCCGCACGGCAAGAACGCAGAGTAGGTGGACGAGTCACGGCGGGTGATTTGCGATGTAGGACGTGCAGTGGTACATTCTATTCAACTTGACCGGCGAAATCACTACAGAACGCGCTCTTCGCTGACTCTGCCTTCTTGCCGCGCGACAGGTCTCCTGACGGGTCCATAGATCTTGACTCAGTTCCACTTATGAGTCGTAACTGGGTCTGCTTGATCACACTACTCTCCGCCATAGGCTGTGTGAGTGAGCAGTAATGAACGAAGACAGAAAAAGACTTGCTTATAGCAACAAGCGTATACGAATGCATACCTTCCCTTTAAAGGCACAACCCAGGCAGAGGTTTTTTATAACTCTTCTCTTCGGTCAGAAGTATAGAACCCTAGGGGACAATCACAAATGTGGCGTTCACGTGCACGGAATTCGACCGACAAGAACGCTTTGGGCTTGCAAAGTAAGCTGCTCGAGCTGCAGCGAACGAGCTCTCTTATCAGGCCGTTGTCTGGTGCTCTCTCATCTGATGCGCTCTCTCGCCCCATACTCTCCTCTTCGCGCTTAGTCTCTCGTTCCTTTAGCACAGCCAATTAGGAAGGTGAGTGAGCCCTCAACCTGAGCGTTTTCGACGGATTCTTTTCCTTTTTTCTTCACTGCCGGCCCACTTGGCACCGATACATTCACATTCGTGTGCAAGAGCCACACCAGTGCGATCCTGGGGCATGCCTTTAAGTGAAAAATGCGTGATCCTTAGCAAAACACGACGCAAAAAGCAAAAACTGACCTTTGGAAGCCGTGCTCTGGTGGAAATGCCATTTGTTTGCCGTTGCGATCGCGTATGCTGCGTAGTCATGCATAAACGGCTAATTCACAAAACCCGCGTTAGTGGATTCGTGTGAGCAAGGCAAACTGAAAAAAAACTCGCCAGCTCCACCCTTCCTTATTTCAACAGGAAGAAAAGGAGGAATACTCATGGCTTCAAATCGACGTGATTGGTTTGTGGTTCTTTTTTTCATTCCAGTCAATTCGGCATACATATTTCATTATTGAAATCTTTGTTCCGTGCTACCCTAACCAATTTTTGTGTTATTGTGCTTGAAAAACTTAGCGCTAAACACAATGCTTACGAAGTTTTCTAATGTATTCAGCTTATGATGAATGTTTATATTGAACTGTATTAATCGTATTATTTGATGTAAAATTTGTTCCAGCTGAAGTTCAGTAAATGCTTATTGAATGAATTTTCTATAATAATACAATGTTCACATTTCGTTCTAAGCAGGAAGTTTCTGGCATAGAGTAGTTGATTGCAAACTGCGGTGGAGCCAACAAGCCATGTTACAACAGGAATTACCCTACTGCAGAACACAGGCCAAAGGAAAGGACAATAGGCCCGTAGACCTAAGTTGCTGGTTGTTGTGTATTCACGCCATCAAACATTTCTTTCCACGCCTTGCATACGGTAGGAAATTTTGATGCAGTTTTTTGATCTTAAGACTGCAGAGACAATCAAATAGCAATAAATGAACGCGGCAGCGTGGGTCTCCCTTGAGAAATCTTGTGGAAGGTTTCTCATGTAGTGACACTCCAGAATTTGAGTAGCCGAGCAGGTTTCAAGAAAACCAACGGAGCTCCCTCTCCCTTAACCCTGGCGAGAGGCCGATTAGGCCTATCAGCTGACAGGCCTGGGAAGGTGACCCTTTCAGCCGCGGTCGGGGTAATATTTGGCTCTGGGCCAAAATGGGCGGTGCCTGCCGCTCACCGTCTCGGTTCCGACCGATTGATTCTTCACTACAGTATCGTTCGCGTCGTAGCCGGCCGCCTTTCATTTCTTTCTTTCTTTCCAATATAAAACAAAATGTCTGGTCGTCATTCCGTATACGGTAAGTCCCGTTTCTTCTATTGCCCTTTATTTTTTATGGTTCTTTTTGTTCCCGCATCCTTTTTTATTGCCGATAATTTCAGTTGGAAACCTCCCCTACCAGACAACTGAGGAAGAAGTTGGAAACTACTTCAGCCAAGCCGGTAGCGTAACGAACGTCAAAGTGAGTCCACAGACCTCCTTTTTCGATTTGTTTCGATCAATACATATACTTTGCACATGCAGAATCGTCTATGATCGTGAAACCGGTCGCACCAAAGGCTTCGGATTTTGCGAGTTCTCCGATGAGGCTGGAGCTCACAATGCCGTCAACAGCCTGAATGGAGCCGATTTCAACGGACGTCAACTTCGTGTGAATCACGCCAATAAGAACTGAATACTGTGTGCTAAATGGATAGATATGACATGACATTTGAGATCACATGTCCTATTTATTGTTGTACAGCCGGCAAATGAACCTTGATTTGGCTTATTGATTTTATTTTCGTGTAATAGTCGAGGCGATCGTCGGAAGTATTTCGGCATAAGTGTGCTATAGCTTCCAAATTCCTGAAAGGAATCGTTAGGTGAAGCCTACTGTGCTCTAAAGAAGGTTTAGAATCTCGTAATCAACTTTCCATGTGTCCCAGAAGTCAAACACCGGACTTGATACCACTTGACATATGCCAGGATGTCTCAAAATTCGTTTATTGATCAATAATGGGTGTCAAACTGCCTTCTTACTCAATCCATAAGCAATGAGCCTTATGAGGTGCGTACCATGCTACGTATGCTTCTAAGATGCATTACATAGTACTATTTCAATCGAAGAAGGGTACTTTAAGTCCTTCCAATTGTTCAAATTACGTCATTTGAGCAATCGAATGGCGTAAACTCGAGACCAATCGATACGCGCTGGTTTGTTATCACGGCCGGCGATCCGAAAAACGGCACATGGTCCAATTCTGTGCCATCCTATGCATTCAAATATGACCTTGCGCAATCGTTGTAAGGGAAACGGGTCACCCCAGAGACCACGCGGGTGAAACTCGTAGTGATCACTGAGATCATCTAGCGCCAAAGGCGGGGGCAGGGCCATATTAGTGAAGAGCTTACTCAGAATTGAAATATAAATTCCTTTACTGGTCACTACTATTATAAGTAGTCTTCATAGTCATTACTGTGATAAGTACGGTACAGCTCGCCATCGTAATGTAGGCATTAATTTCCAAGTATCGCCCAGCATCTGCTGCTGGTCTGCGGAGGTTGACGGAGAGATAAGCAGGCGGGTTACATGCCGGGCTGAGAGCAAACACTGCGCTATATAGTACCGGTAGGCACGACTGGGTGCTTAAAAAAGTGCTCAGTTCTAAGGCCGCACGGCTAAGGGGTGTAAATGTAAAAAAAATGTGTGTAAATATAAATGAATGGAAAGCCTTGATATTGGTAAACTGATTTGTTGATTATTTATTCCAAGCTATTGATCAGGTTGTTGGCTTGCTAGCTATTGATCAGGTTATTGATTTTCTAGCTAATGATCCTTTGTGGAAGAGATTTTATGATTTTAAGAACGTCACCAAAACCTGGGTCAGGCATTGAGCGCCAGCAACACCTGCGTCTACTT